>JAPQRP010000012.1:4077921-4102593 GCA_037367295.1 Apogon hyalosoma | reverse complement strand
GTCTGTTTTAGTCACATGATACACACAGGAGTTAATACTTGATTGCATAACCATTGTTTTTGATGACTTTTGATGGTTTGATAATTTTTCCGCAACTGTATTTGCACTCTGAAAGTATTTTCTATCTTGTACAATCAATTGATTTTTTTTTTTTTTTTGCACCTTGATACACTTACTCTTTGTTCTCACATCATTATATTTTACCTATCTATTTTTCCTTAGTGTACAGTTTATTTTCTTTTTTATGTTTTAGTTTCTATGACACAGTGGTGCAATGGATAGCACTTGTGCCTCACAGCAAGAAGGTCCAGGGTTCAATTCCAACACCAGTCGATGGGTGGGACCTTTCTGTGTCGAGTTTGCATGTTCTCATCGTGTCTGTGTGGGTTCTCTGTGGGTACTCCGGCTTCCTCCCACCATCCAAACACATGCATTGATAGGTTAATCTAAATTGCCCATAGGTGTGAATGTGTGAGTGATTGTCTCTGTCCTGCGATGAACTGGTGACATGTCCAGGGTGTACCCCACCTTCACCCATAAGTAGCTGGGATAGGCTCCAGTGACCCCAAGACCTAGTGAGGATAAAGCAGGTTCAGAAAATGAATGAATGTTTTTGTTTAAATTGTTTTAACTGTACAGTTTATTTCCTTTAGTTCATTCTAGTTTAGCTTAACTGTTTACGTTAGTCTTGTGAAGGGAACTCGCAAAGTAAGAATTTCATTGCTCAGTACTGTTGTGTTTATAACAATAAACTTCTTGAATCTTGTACAAATCGCCTTTTGGCCTCAATTCATGTCTGATATTTTTCTCATTTGTATCCTCCTGAAGTCAAATATTCTTCAATGTAAACATACTTCTTGTTTTAACCTGAAAAATCTGACTGTGAGGGCGTGTGTGTGGGGTGAACACATTTTTCATAACTATTCTTCACACAAGAGTTTAAATCTATCCACTAAAAGCAAGCAAGCTGTGCTTATAACAAGCCGCAATAGTGCAATTTTGTTTGTCCCTTCTGTGCTTGTTCGTCTGCAGGGATATTATTCAAAACATTGACTTTATAAGATATTGTAGTTAATAAAATAAAGTTAGATGTATTGTCTTAAAATTAGATTGAGAAACACATCTGATACTATTATGTTTCTTCACCTGAGAAAAATTATAAAGTTTATTTCTCCTGCTCTTTCTTGAAATTCTTGCTTGCAGACACATTTATCAGATTATGCATTCAGATATTTGGTGCTTCTGTGGTTAAAATGTCAGACACAAAAAAACAATATGAGCTTCTCAAAGCTTCCTTTGGTGTTTCTTGCAATCATATGCTTGTTTCACCAGGGTTTTTTCCTGGATCAAACTAAAGCAGAGGTGATATCATCCTGATCCTGTTTATCTTGCCTTTAAATACTTAGTAAAGTTATGTTAAAGCAGTGTATGACTTTCATCCCCTAATTTTTCTTCAAATTTGTAAAACCCTAGTGATGTCCTAATTATCACTAATCCATTAGTCTTTCCGTGTTCATCCACCTAAATCACTTCCCTCACAGTGAACAACTACGAAGATGACTCCATCACAAGCAGTCCGTTTGTTTACATACCAAACCAATAAGTCACTCTGGCTTTTTTGGAGATTTTGCTGCAAAGTGCATTGTGGGAATGGGAATTCCACACAGCCGCAGCAGCAACAAACACGGAGGCAACAAAAGCGATGAAACCGGGTCAGAAGAAATGGAAGGAAATACTGTAAGTCAATTGTCATCTTATAATATGGGGTGTGTGATCATGAAAAAACAATAATTAGACATCAGTTTCATGGCATTTTCAGAATGCGTCATTGTGTTGTCTTATACATGTTCTGTAAGGAGCGAGTGAACGCTGAGGGCTTGGTCATATGCTTGTGCGGCGTGTATGATAAGATGACACAATGACATATTCTGAAAATGCCATGAAACTGATGTCGAAGTATTGTTTTTCACGATCACACACCCCATATTATAAGAGGACAATTGACTTACAGTATTTCCTTCCATTTCTTCTGACCCGGTTTCATCGCTTGTTGCCACCGTGTTTGTTGCTGCTGCGGCTGTGTGGAATTCCCATTCCCACAGTGCACTTTGCAACAACATTCTGAAAAGGCCCAAGTGACGTGTCAATTTGGTATGTAAATAAACTGACTACTTTGTGATGGAGTCATCTTCGAAGTTGTCCACCATGAGGGAAGTGATTTAGGTGGATAAGCATGAAAAAACTAATGGATTAGTGATAATTAGGACATCACTGGGGGTTTTATGAATTTGAAGGAAAATTAGTGATGAAAGTCATACGCTGCTTTAATAACGCTGCATCCTCCTGATGGGAAGATGAGCCGTTTCCCGGTGAAGGGTTTTGTAAAATATTCCTCTATTTTTGACGCCTTTTCAGTCCCCTCTCATACTTTGTCCTCTGTTGACCCACATTTTCATTGTCTCTCCCTCCTCGGTGCGATTTGACCTCTCAGTCGGTGACCTCATCAATAAGAGGCTCATTTTGGGGGAAGGGCGGGGTCAGGGCCATGAGTGTGTGAGTGCATGTGCACCTCAGTGTTTGTGAGTGCATGACCCTGATGGGGCCCCTAGCTGAGTTTGATTAAGGGAGGGGTCAAATGGGCCCCTATCTTCCGCCATCTTAGGTTTCCGTCTATTGACTGCGGTGGATACCCAGATCTCATGTCTCCTCCTGTGTGCGACTGTCTCCTGTCCATTCTCGCAGGTGGACAAGAGAATCACTCATTCTCATCTCTCTTTCTTCCTCTTTATAAATCTCTGCCTGCCATCCACCCCTCCCTCCCTTCCATCCATTCTCCTCATCCTCCTCCCTTTCTCCCCCTTCCTGTCTGTTCACTCATCCTTTTATTTCATCCCTCTCACCCCTCCTGCCTTTCTTTCTTTCTTTCTTTCTTTCTTCCTTCCTCCGGTCAGGTGAGAGGGAGGTGAGGGAAGCAAGATCAGGAGGAGGAGGAGGAGGAGGAGGAGGAGGAGTATTAGCCTCGCTGTCTGGAGCCAGCGGTAACCCTATAGCTCAACAGAGAGAGGAAGGGTTGGTAGTAACTTGAGCTTTAATGATTGTACATTCAACCCAGAGGTCATTTTTGTAGACATTGAATATGACTGAATACACACATACACACATACTCTCCACCCTTTGACAAATGGTATGTATCTAATGAACACACATCGGAAAAGCATATTTTCTTCCTCATATCAATGATGTAATCCCAGTGCAATGTTGCCGTGGCGATTGTCCTCTCACATCCCCAGGAAACAGTCTCGTAGGTTTTGTGGCTGATTGGTTTGTCCAGGCGACTGGAAAATGGAGTTTAGTCAGCTTTGTACCCTCGGGCTGTTACATGCACTAACACACACCCACTCACACACATAAATGTAGATGCATGCATTGAACACAGACAGATGAGCAGGATGAAAGATTGGAGATTGAGAGAAAGGAAATGGATTTATTCATAATGAGATGGAATGAACAAACAAAACAAAGCCAGGATGTTGGATGTTTTCACTTTTGGAAATGCATGATCTTAGTGTTTTTATGTGTTGCCCGTCGGTGAATATGCACTAAAACATCCCAGACCAAACTGTAAATCTTCACTGTCGGGTTCAAATAGATTAAACTGCTGTTTACCAATTTTTTGGGAAGCTAACACTTTGTAAACAGCTTTTGACATGCATCTCATAAGCACTCCTGCCAATAGTGTGATTTAATTTAATTGAGTTTGGTGGAAACTGAGAAAGTACAGGAATATTGTGGCAAACAGGAGACAGCAGGGTGTTCAGGGAGTCGAGGCAGATGCAGATAGAGGAGGCAGGGTGTTAAGGAGCTGTGGGGAATCCAAAAAGAGAGACTTCTGGGTTTTTAATCAGTCACAAGTAATAGTGAAGCAGTCTTTGTTAGTGAGTGGCTCTAAGCTGACTGCTGCAGTTGCTTTCTTGCCTTGAAGCCTGGTTTGTACTGAAGTCAGATTTTTTTTCTTGCAGCCGTTGCTCTGCTGCTGAGTTTATTCCAGTCAGAGTATGTTCTAGCTTTGATGTACACAGTCTTTTCCCTTTTCCTTTTTTTTTATAATCTGAAGTGTGGAGAACTTTGCTCAGTTTTTCAGACTTTTTCCAGTTTGTCTAGATCATTAATTCTCCATCTTTTTTGAATAAGCACCCCTCACGTCATCATGAGCATTCTGCAGCCCCCCCACCCCCCCATCCCAAAAAAATTGCAGCGGGGGGTGGGGGGAAATATAACTCAGTAGGTAACACCTTCCTCACCCCATCATGAGCCTCTTGACGCCCCCTCCTTAACCCCCCCCCCTTTCAAAAGACATGTGCGACCAGGGGTTAGAGCTCAGGAAGTTACATGACAGACCTTAATGCTGGGGGGGGGGCTAAATTCACCACTGAGATAACATGCTGGTGGTACAAAACAGTCAGCACAAACACTGATTGTTCTAACATTGATGCTTCTACATTGTGATGAATAACAGGGACTAACACCCCCCATTTCTGTCTGAGCGCCCCCCTCTAAGCTTTCTTCTTCAAAACGCCCCCTGATGTTGTCCCAGTGCCCCCGTTGAGAAACACTGGTCTAGATCCTTGAACTGCAGTAATATGGTGATCAAGTTCACTGATCTAATCATGCAGCATCTCATTTAATAGTGAAATGGACTTATTTCCTAAACAACCACATACCAATATAATCTATAAAAGTCACAAATCATTGCTCATATTGGAACACTTGCATTTCACATGTTTCTCACCTAAAGCTAAGATACAGCTCTTATTGTTCCATGTGTTCATTTGAAGGAACCTCTTGTCTTGTGCTTGTTTTTCTGCACCCTTTTGCAGAAATAACCAACTAATCAATAATCAACCACTATGGAGGGTAGACCTTAGTTACAGCTCTTTACTTGCAGTTTTTGACACTGATGGCCGAGTTTGTTGCACTCACTCACATTGACTCTATTAAATCAAGTTATTACTCATTGTGTCCTCAGTTATTACACTGCTTTGTTGTGTGCTCACTTCTGATTGGCCAGCGATGACATTGTAGGGTCTGTTATTTCAGTACAGCAGACGGCTGCTCTGAATAAAACACACCACCCCTGTGGGCACATTTGTGATCATAGACTCTGAGATCATATTTAAATCAATACAATTATTGTTATATTAACAGTTTTTGTCAAGATATTGATTTCTTTATTCTGTGCTTGTAAAATCTTCTATGGTAATGTGCAGCATACCAGTCAGTATTGCAAAATAAATCCGATCAGGGTAGGACTGGGTGATTTTAGACTGATCTTATTTTGCCATATGATGTAATTTTCAGAGAAGCTGTGTAAATTGTGTCATTGAAAAATAAATAACAGCATTGTCTATATTCCTACTGCGCTAATGTTTACATTCAGTGGCCTGTTTTTCAGTCTAATTACAATATTTTACAGAGAGCTTTGCACTAATGTTATAGCATTAATGTTGCTGTTAGTCTGTTCAAACCGATATTTTAACATCTGCAATGAGCTTCTGTGACATTTTGCTGCTGCCTAAGAAATAGAATTAGAGAATTACCACATGTCTGTCAGCTGCATGTCCAGCCTCTGACCTCTGATGTGCAGTGACTCTGATTTATACAGACGCTTTAGACTTATGTTAGTGTTTAAAAATGTTTTTGATTCAGAAAGATCAAATTAAATCACCATAATCTAAGTAACAGGTGGAAACAGCTAGTCAGCTATTGTTAACTTCATCTAATATTCTCAATGTTGTAACCAGTTCAGGTCAGTTCAAAATTATGTCAAGATACAGAGTCTGTACTTGTATAATAACTACAAAAACCACACAGCCGAAGTATCCAGAAAGCAGAGGAAAACTTACATGGATGTAACCCACCTACATTTTTTAAGAGGTGAGAAAATTGTGATTCTGATCATGGGTTACGTCAGCCAGCGACAAAGTTGCTAAAAGTTGGCAACACTGCCTATTTCAGACCTTACCCGGCCGGCAACAAGAAATTCTGTTTTCTGACTCACGACAGCTGTACAAGTGCACAGTAGTCTGCCATTGACTTATTCATAGTAACGCAGTGAAGTTAATAATTTATCAGGATTATTTTGCGTGTGCCATGGGGATTTAAAAATGAGTGCAAGCAATGTACAGTAAGCAAACATATCAATGCACCCAGAAAGATGTTGAACTGGGGAGACGCTGAGATCTGCGAGCTGTTGTCACTTCGGGCGGAGGACTCTATCCATGCTTACATTTGTGGAATGGCGAAAGATGCGCTGACTCTGGAGAGGGTAGCTAAGAAGCTATGTTAAGGGTATTTCTGATGCACGCTATATGTCACACTAAGTTGCGCTGCATCGTTGCCCCTTTGATTCCGGAACGCAGGTCCACTGTGTAAGAGTCCAGCCTGTCTCACCTCTGTTAGTCCTTTGGCTTGGCTGTGGAAATCAGACAACGGTCGTAAAAAGATGGGACCATCTCACCTTTTTTTCCAGGATCTCTATGTAAAAGTGGCTAGTGATGCTATGACCAAGAAACATAGCCATGTGGCACCAAAAGTTAGGACATGAAATGTTAGCTTTTTTAAAATTTAAAAAAATTATAAACTGTTAACCATATTTTTAATTTGAACATGTTTTTCAGTAGTGCCAGTTTTAGTGGACAGTAAAGATGAGAGCTTTTGATACTGTGCTGTTTAGCCAGTGGCAAAGGCAATGTTAATTTTAGCCTCTGTGTCGAGCTTGTCTTTACAATCAGCCTCGAGCTCAGGCAAACCACAACCCAGTGCCAGGGTGAACAAGTCCTCAGCAGACTGAGGGGACCAGATGTGTCAAGTAGTTGAGTTGGGGGCACAATGGGCCCCCCGGGGCCTGTTGAAGTACCGTGGGGGGAGGTGGGGGGGGGTGTCTGGACTTTGGATCTCTCCACCCTCCCCTCCGCCCCCTGTCCTTCTCAGACGGGGGCTTTTCCTGGGCAGTGTGGCACAGTGTGTGGCCTGGCACGGGGCCAGTGGAGCCAGGCTGCCTGCCTCTGCCAGCCTCCCTCCCCTGAGACCAAAGACAAAGCTGGGACACAGCCAGACACTCCATGCTCTCTGTTTATCTCTCCATCATTCCCCTCCTTCTCTCTCCTCTCTTTTTTCTCAGTCATTAGCGGTCATTCGGCCTTTTCTCCCCTTTCTACTCTACACTTTAACATCCTGTTTTCTTTCTTTCTGTTGTCTTTTTAATCTGAATGTCTGCTTTGTTTGTTACCTGCTCGGTGCTCAGGTGTATACTGTGATATTATATACTGTATATAAACATACAGTACATGTCTGTGCTTATAGAAGTGCTTCCTCACATATCAGACGGCTTACACACAGGGCCCCTCATACAGATTTACTATTACAATTTTCCCATGTAAACACACATATAGCTCAACACACATCCCCTTCCCACACCCACACATACACCCCTATTCACTCTGTGGTGTGTGTGTTACAGTGTGTCTGTCATCCAGTCGCTGTGTGTGGGCTCCACATCAAACCAGCTGCCTAACCAAAGCTCACACTGGCTAGCATGCATCACTCAGTGAGTGTGTGTTTGTGTATGTGCGTGTGTGTACGCTCCGTCCTCTCGTCCACAGCCACCCACCGTGCTGCCACTAACGGCTCCAGTTAGCGCTTTACTGGGACATGGGTGGTTCTTTCTGGTTTTATAACCCTCAGTTTTAACGTTCATGGAATTGTTTTCTCTTATTTGTAATCTTCATCTCACTATTTAAGTTGGTGCTGGCGCTCTCTCTCATCTGAAAGTTTTTAGCTAATTTGTGGTTTTGCTTTCCTTTGTAGTGTTTCTTTGCCTGACTTTGACTCTATCATTGCAAATGTGGATCATCCAACAGTGATCTCTCGAGCATAAATAAAGGTTGATTCCATTTTTTTTCTCTTGATTTCATCTTTTTCTACTCTGTTACTTTCTAATTAGTTATCAGTCAGCCCATCTCGAAGTAGTGAGCCAAAAAGTTTTACTGACCAGAAACGTGATAACAAATGACTAAGAAACTGTACGTATTACCTGTGTGGCATTGTCCAGTTACTGTGATTTAATAACTGTATCGCAAACAAGATAAGACATTCATGCATTTCCACTTTTTTGGAATATTTAGGATTTTCTACATGTAAGTGCCCCATATCATCACGATTAGGCTTCTTTGCTCTGGGTATTGATACCTAAAGTGTAAATGTTGGTTAATTAAATAAGTAAAGATGTTTGTTGTGGTTCTACATAGTAAAAGTTAAAAACTCACACCTATTTAAAGTCAAATTAGAATGGTTACACATATCTGATGATCTACAATAATGCATACACTTCACAAAAGTTTATGTTCGTCAAATACAAGTATAGTATGCATTTGAATCTCTCTTCTTTGTATGCTCCATAGAAATGACTTTTTCAGTCACCTCATCTTTGAGCACAGCCTGATTCTCAGAACAGCTTTTAATTCAGCTGCTGTTGAGCGAAATGGCACACAATTAGGTGTAATTTGGTGATAGGCAGGAAAAATGTGTTGCTAGGAAATAAAATGTGTGCACCAAATGACCTTTCCTAAGATCAGATCTCCAAAACTAAAACTAGATTGAAAAATGTCATTAAAATCTTATTTTTCGGGCTTTAGTGCATTGAGGCTGACCAAATGACTTTCAGTGAGTGAGTCCAAGTGGATATTAAATTGGTCCTCAACACACATTAAGATCACACTGAAAGATACAATTGTTGCATGTGGTGAACTGATGTGACCTTTAGCAGTGAACCCACCCCCACCCTCTCAGCCCCTTTTGACCCATCTAATCCTCTGAGTTTCTTTACACCCATTCTTTAAATCTAAGGTTGGCTGTTATTCTTCTAGTTTCAGCCATCATTTCACTCTGATGTTCTAACCGTCTTCTCTGTCACATGCACAAATGGTTTACCAGATTATAGAACTCATTATTTGGAGGTAAAATAAGTAATGGCTTGTTTTTGACTGTAGAAACTGTTTCAAATGTTTATTTTTCTTTGAAAGGAAGAAGCACTGCTTTGAATATGCTTTCAGTTTAAGGCCTACAACAAATGCTACTCATTACTCATCACTTATAATTTTGGACTTGGCCCACAATGTCAGAGTGTTCATCATTTATTGTGCCTCCATTTTTTTTTTTTTTTTTAAACATTTGCAGTTCATTTCTGGATTTAGATTATTTTCTCTACCTTGTGCAATGGTATGCGTGTGATCAGATTAGTGTCTGTTTTTGACTGATTGTAGTTTTTATGCTGCCATTGCGGTGCACAGCGTGTGCAGCCACAGTAAGTCTGAAAAGAATTGTCTTCAAGGTTTCATGTCTTAAGTCGAAATAAACAAAATGTTGTTTATTTAGCCTAAAGGTTGCTTGCTTTGCACACTAACATTAATTTAGTGTCTTAGCTTACATTGTTTGTCACTTAGACCAGAATCTCATGACCTCGTGGATGTTGCGTAACACGCCAATAAACTTCAGCTATGCATAACTCTAAGTCTTAAGAGTATAAAGTCTGAGGTGATGTGTCAACGTTGCATTTTCCGTGGAATAACGCACCGGCAGGTCAATGGGACAATGTGTAGTGTAATGAGAACACTTACCAGCAACATTTACCCAACATGCTCCACAAATTTAATCAGACTCTGTTGAGATTATTTCCGAATTTTGGATCGCTGCAACATACTCCATTGTCTTGAGGCATCTGTGGTTCACGGGGTATAACAGCACATCCACAAACCAGGGGGATGATGGTCCGATCCTCGGCTCATTCTGTCAATATGTCAAAGTGTCCTTCAACCAAGATACTGAATCAAGTTTCTTACATGGCTGTGTCACTTGGGTTGTAACATTATTTCAAGAAGTGCTTTGAATACTTTTAAGGTGGAAAAGCAGCCTGTTATTCATTTACCATTTCATCACCAGGTCCAATTTATGGACATGGGCCTTAAAACTGAACAATGTTTCTCCCATTATTACTTTGTAAGATGGATGTCATAAAATTCCCGCTGATAAGTACTTATCACATTAACGCCATAGACTGAAGTCTTCATGGTGTACCTCTGTAAAATTACATTAGAGTTGAAATGAATTAAATTACACAGTCCAGTATTAAAGGCTTCAATTACATTCACACTAATGCAGCGCGTCATATTACATGAATCCGACATGATCTATCTTGGAGCTTTCACTGATGTACTATAGTTCACATTTTGCTTTTGGAGCACTTTTCTTAATAGTTCATACTGTCTCAGAATCAGTTTGATGGATATTTAATTCATCCCAAAGGCAGTTCACCTTAAAAACTCACTTGAAAGCCCAAAGATCATCCACATGGCATCTCTTTCTATCGCTTCTCTTTTTTTTTTTTCACTCTAAGGCATCATGACCTGACCTTGTGTTTTTGTGTGTGTCTGTGTGTAGGGAAGGTAATCTGTTTAATTCTATGCAGTGTTTGAAGTTTTTCTCTTGGTTGGCTCCAAACTTAAACATCAAACCCTGAGGTCACCCATCCTCCCTTTATCTTTTTGCACTCACCCCCCCCCCACACACACACACACACCCTCTCATCCTCTGTGATCTACTAAGGCCAAGCCAGCAAAGGAGTGTCCCACAGATAAAGTAGAAGCATGACACATACTTACACATACTGACATGCATACACATTTTATTGACTATTTCTAATGTAATAGGGATGTAAATCTATTTAAATAGTCACTCATTTGAGGATTAGGGATTGTTTTAAGGAAAATGAATGCAAGTCAGTGCAGTGTCCTGTAACCACGTGGAAACACGCTTTTGTGTTTATGTGTGTGCAGCCAGTTGTTTCATCATCACTTTGTCCATGTTTGACACACAGGTCTATTTTTACCTTTCAGTCATACCCACAACCCACTAAATGACTCACAGTACTCTACCAGCCAAACACATACACACAACCTGAGGATCTCCACCAAGCTGCACGTGGCTTTAAAATAATCTCACACTCACTTGCCCAGTACCCGAGGAACTGATGTTTGTGCCTGTTGCTACGGTCTTTTTTTTTTTTTCCCTGAGTCACTTTTTTGAGAGTCCGTTTGTGTGTGTGTGTCACGTGCATCCTGGGCAGACGCTGAACAGCTGCATGTGGTTTTTGTTTGTGTATCTGACAGTGGCTGGCCCCTCTCTCTCCTGTCTGAACTCTTGGTGAGCCCCCCCTCCTCCTCCTCCTCCTCTTCATTCACCAGCTATCAAAGCACTGACCAAATGACGCACACACATGCATGCACACACAGACACAATGCAACGTTCAGCACACATACTACTTCTTTTGTGTCTTGGCCTAAGAGGAGCCAGATGCGAAGTAACACATGTACATGCTTGTATTTCCCAAACTGGCCTGTGTGTGTTCTTTTTTAATATATCTTTGACATGTTTGCCTGTTCCTTTGAAAGCAAGTTGCCTTTTGATTTCTGTAACTGTGCACACATTGCTGTTCTAACGGCCGCACAGTGCGTCAACATACGTGATCATGAGCATGTTCCAAATGTGTTCTGTGTCTCCTGGTTACAGAGGTTTTTGTTTTGTCTAAACCTTCATTCTTTTATATTGCCATGCTGACTCAGCTGATTTGGAGCATTTAATAGGGTGTGCGTTGCAGATCCGGCAGGGTTTAATAGGGTCTGTGTGATTTCTGGGCTCAGATTCCACAGCTCACTCAGCCAGCAAACTCTGCACACAGTGTATGTGTATGTGTCAGTACGGTATGTATGTGCACTGTGATGCTATTAACACAGGTCATTATGGTACATGTGTTGGCAGATCTATCACAGAAAAGTATTTACAGTGTTTGTGGCAGTTTCTCAGTTTGGGTACTGACACCTAGTGCGAGTGTGGCACCATTTTCTATCAGTATCTACACAATTGAATGGCAGCTCAGTCATTGCCATGCAAAAGTATTCATCCCCTCGAACTTTTCTGCATTTTGTTACATTAGAATCACAAAATTACATATATTTTATTTGGATTTTATGAAATAGACCAACACAAAGCAACAGATAATTGTGAAGTGGAAGGAAAATGACGTGTAGAATTCAAGATTTTTACATATAAAAATCCAAAAAAAAGTGTGCATATACATGTTCACCCCCAGGGCAACCAACTGCTGACTTGGTGTTGGTCTATCCCATAAAATCCTGTACCATATCTGGATTGTGGAACAAATGTTAAACAGGTTTGTTCAAATGGAGACCAAGACACAAGACACTTGATAACAGTTTGGGTAGGTAAGTGATTGGTGTTGAGCTTATTTATGCCTGTATAATTAAGTAGTGTCTGGAATTAAGAACCAACAAGCACCAAATGCAGTTATGTTTTCCATACTGGTAGGTAAATGTGTGAACAAAAAGTCGTAATGTAGTAGAAAAAAAAAATACTGATGCATTCAGATGTGTCTTTAAAATCCCCTTGAAATCAGATTTTTCCAAATATATAGCAGTGGAAAAAATTATTAGACCACCCTTGTTTTCTTCCATTTCTGTTCATTGTAATGCCTGGTACAATTAAAGGCACATTTGTTGGGCAACTATAATAACAAAAATAGCTCATAGTAGTTTAATTTCAGAGCTGATGTCTAGCCATTTTCCATGTTTTCGTGATAACCAAAATCACCTCAGTTTTTACATCATGGCATTGTACTGACAAAAACAGTGCTTTTATTCATTCCATGTTTTCTTTTCTGTCTGTTTTAGTCACATGATACACACAGGAGTTAGTACTTGATTGCATAACCATTGCTTTTGATGACTTTTGATGGTCTGATCATTTTTTCCGCAACCGTATCTCAGTCTTTTGTCAAAATAAAAGTACTGTGTGTCATCTGTATAACCTATGTTTAGTGGTATGGCTTTGTTGTGGGACCTCACTGCCCTTCCACATGCCTACATGGAAAATCTAAGCAGGAAGTGCACAACTTCCTGTGTTTTCATGAGCAAATGTGGCAGCCTAGACAGGGAGAACAACATCAAGGGAACAGGGCAGGCATCAATGACACCAAATTACAATAATTCAGACAGATACCTCACAAAAAGGTGGAGGTGGGTTAAGAAACGGCTTAGAGAAGTACAATAATGGCAGTAGGCAAAGGCAAGCTAAACAGTTTAATTATGGCACCATGAATGGCATTGACCTATGGGATGCACAGAAGATAATCTTCTGAGGCATCAGCTGATGTGGGCCAGAGCTCAAACTGGGCTTACTACAGTAAGGCCTCACTCCATGTGGCATACAATCTACCAGGTGAATCACTGGGGTCAAGTTGTTTCCTGGAGTAGCTTTTAATAACTAAATACTACATGCTTATCCAGTATACATTCATTGTGGCTTGTAAAATGCTTGACTAGTGGGTTTTGCTGTGGATTTTAGTTTCACCTACTGGTCCTTTTGGCCAGTGAGTCAAAAAGTATCAGTTTTAGGAACCCTTAAGTCACTGATACCATTTTAAAGTATTGTTTTAGTGCCAGTATCTGAAAACTAAACCAATACCCAACCCCAGTCATTTTACTTAGACTGTGGGTTTGTGTGTGCACGTGTGTGTGTGCGTGCGCGCTTAAGTGTAAGTGTGAGAGAGATAATGTATTGACCTTGTCTCTCATTGCCAGTTCCCAGAAGGTTGATGAATAAATAAAGGCGTGACGCCTCCCCAGTGAGCCTGTGTCTGCTTCTAGCGAGGCAGAATGACACCAAACACACATAAAGACACAAAAAACCAATCTCCCACTCTGTTTGCCTGGCTGTATTTACACACTGGAATAATGTTGGTTCTCTGTAATGCTGTGGTCCAGTCTTACATCTTTTCTGTGCCCATGAATTTGTGACTGTCAGGTGAACTTGGCCTCAGCCCTCGTCCTGGTCCCTCCTTTCTGTGGCGGCTCTCATTTATAAAGCTTGTTTTGTGTTTCTCTGATATAGATTTTACTTCTGTGTTTGCCACGACCCAATACACATGCTCTAAATAAAGGCAGACAAAAGCTCAGCAGAAGGGTGGCAGCACTCAAAATTATTTTAAAGCCTCAGCAACGTGTTGGTTGTTTATCTCTGTACTATTACGAAGAAATGGAGTGCAAATAATCAAGTCCTTGTACTGATTATCTTATCGCACCGGTTTCTGTGCAGCTTGACATTTTGGTTTTAACTTGTGTTGCAGCTTTAGATACTTGCGGAGAATCCGTCATGAGACGATTTGCTCTTTGTACAGGCAAGAAATTTAGATAATTATCTTCTAGTCTCTTTCACTATCCTGTCACATGTTCCTTTACAATTTTCTGTCCATTTACGTGTAACTACATATATATTTGTCTCTGCAAAGAACTTATTTACAGTAGGTCTGCACAATATGAGGAAAATCTGTCATGTGATAACTGTTAAATACGTAATATTGCAATATTCTAATATATATTCTAATGTTACTGTAAGAATATTATTTATTATTCCAATGATAATGTGGCTTGCAAAAAATACACCATTTTGACTAGAGCTGCACAATATATCGTTTGAGCATCGTCATCGCAATGTATGTGTGCGCATTTGTCACATCACAGGTCCTGCAATGTAGGAGGCAAATGAACTCAATGTGTTCTCAACTAATTTCAGAGGTACCTGACACAAACTGCATGCATTGATCCACCAATCGCAATCATTCTTAATCAGTTTGCAGAAACAGACCCCGCCTCTGCACATGGAGTGAGTTGCTGGTAACAACATTGAAAAAATGAGCAACGAACGAAGAGAAAATCCTCGAAAACAAAGACTTGGTGCCAAAAAGAAAAGCAACATCAGTTATCTGGAATTATTTTGGCTACAAGAAGGATGATACTGAAACACATGTTCCGTGTCAACAGTGTCTTGCAATTGTTGCCCCAACGAGAGGAAATACTACTAATTTGTTTGACCATTTACATTGGCACCACAAAACTATTATATCCTCCTGAGTATTTTTTCATACCGCAATATATATCGCAGGGTTAAAAAAAAATCACAATGTCAGTATTTTCCAATATCGTGCAGCCCTAATTTTGACTTAATGAATTTCAGTGTAAGCAGGGCTTTATCTGATTGGCCAGATTTTTTTCCTTCATGGTGTTTCAGGTAGTGTTTTGGAATCTGTTTAATGTTAATGATGAAAATGCAAGTCAGACAGCACTAGTTAGTGAAAAATTATTTTGAAAATGGCAGAGCAGTGTTTGTATATTTAAAAAAAAAAAAAAAAGGTTAACATGATTGTTTTGAACATTGATATTCATCAGAATCACCCCAAACTCAGACCCATATACAGTGTGTCTATGAACACACTGTGTGGTACATACACTCTCTTATACTTAAACAAGTGTGGTAGGAGTGGTCAGTGAGATGAAGTGCTTGACCCGTGCTCAGGTCATAAGGTTTAGAGCTCTTTGGAGTCAAAGGTCAAGCCACACTGTCAGCCCTCTGCACGTGACCTTAGCAAGTGTCCTAGCAACCAGGCACGGCAGGGGGTTGGTCAAATGTGCACTGACAGCATGAGACATCTATGTAGACATTAATGCTGATCTAGAATCACTTTGCAGCACATGCTCCAGCAGATTAGATACAGTTGTGGGATTTTCCACCACGCTCTGATTTAGTACTTTTGCGTCATTTTGTCGTCTCCACCCACTGACTGTCATTGCATTCCATCATCTAATTTTCACAACATAAGGCTTTATTCACATTCTTGATTAGAACAACAGCATGCTCTGTATATCTACACATTCACATTGAGCAAAACATGAATGGGTATTTTATTTTCCTAACAGCCTTGACCGAAGGCGTTGTCCTTACAGCTCATGATCCCATTTTCCTCAGTGTCAATAGCCCCTTTTACACAGCACCTCTGTTACAGGAATATTTCACCTTTATTCCAGAATGACGTCTTTTGTAAACGAAATGGTGGGATCATTTGGGCCCACCTTTATTGTAACTTTGTAACGCCTCTGAAGGTAGTGACAGAGCCCTGATAAAGATGGAATCATGATTCCAGAACGCTATGTAAAAGGAACACCTCATTCTGCAACCAAGGTGTGATTGATATGTGCAGCAATTTTGTGTTTTGTGCATAGTCAGAATTTAGTCTATGGGAGGATTTTTGAGTTACCTTAGGGAATCTGACATAAGAATTTAGGGTAGGTAGAAGGATGGACTAAGGGGGCAGGAGATTAAAAGTTAAACTTCATCCTGCTCTGCTTTGGATGTTTGACTACTTTTTACATACATTTTTTTTGTTTGATTTTAAAGTAATACTCGAAATCAATAAACAACGAAGGTGTGACGTTTTGATGATGTATTGCGTGTGCGACCCCTGCTCTGGGGGGATTTAAAAATGAGTGGGGGCCAAGTACAGTAAACAAACGTATCAACCCAGAAAGATGTTGCACTGGGGAGATGCCAAGATCTGCGAACTGTTGTCACTTTGGGCGGAGGACTCTGTCCATGCTAACATGTGAAAGACGGGCTGACTCTGGAGAGGTTAGCTAAGAAGTTATGCTCAGGGTATACAAGTTATACGTTACACTATACACTGCGCTGCGTCACTGCCCCTTTGATTCCAGAACGCAGGTCCACTGTGTAAAAGTCCAGCCTGTCTCACCTCTGTTACTCCTTTGGCTCGGCTGTGGAAATAGGTCATTGGTGGAAAAGAGGTGGGCTCACCATCTTGCCTTTTTTCGGGATCTCTGTGTAAAAGTGGCTATATTTTACAAATGCTTTGAAGGAATTTCTTATTTAATTTTTGTACTTAAATACTCAAGTCATTTTGTTCATGTTGCCACAAGGTCCAGCCTATCTCCACATTTTGAGCCATTCAGACAGCTTCCTTTTGATTTGTAGTTCATTCAACTGGTGTAACTTGTGTACCTGTAATTTGTGTGATGGAAGGTCTGGTCATTGACTGGTCAGTTTTGTCTTCAGGCCTCTGTGTTCATTCATTATCATCTACATTATTTCACTGCCACAGACCTGGGACTTGAATGACTGAGGACAGCGTCACAACTCTCATTAAGCTTGCTATAACTCATAATAATGGCTGTCATGAACCCAAGTGTGCTAAGACCTTATTAGGTGCCATAAATCACATGGAGGTAGATCCCTCTTGTCTGGTGTATTAATAACTGAGCTTTCTTTCCCATGTTTAAATTACTACCTCCCAACAACAAGGTTTCATGGTGATTTTTCTCCTTTAAATGTCTTGTAAATCCTGTGTGTTAAAGGTCCAGTGTCTAAGATTTATGGGGACTTAGGAAGATCTAATTACACAAATGGAATATGATATTCATAATTATGTTGTCATTACTTGCCTGAAAATATGATTTGATCTGGAGTTTTTTTTTTTGTTTTATTTTGTTTTGCATTTCCATTACCTTTAGAAAATATGTGTCACCTTTCACCATGTTGTGGCCCCATGTTTCTACAGTACCTCATAATGAATGTCCTCTTATCCGTTTTAATGCAGATGGCATCCAGCATTAAGGTGGATTACCATAATGTGCTATGTTTGAATGTATATATTTTTTTAGTTAATATCCCATTAACAAGTATCTCTAGCAAAGGACTTCCACCTTGTGTTAGCGTTGAGTGAGGCTTAGTTGGGAGTAGAGTGATGCCATCTACAACTTCACTGACAGTGAACCTTTAGTTCATATTTTCAGATTTGCCTCATTTTTTTATATACTGCTGCATTAAAAGAGCTATACATACTATATTATTTCTACTTTCTACAGATTTTTGGCCATTATGTGGAGTAGTGATTCAGTCCGAGGATCTCTCATGGTGTTCAGAACTAACGCCATGGTGCCTTGAACTAAAGACAGTGATGAGATAGGATGAAAACTGGGGGAAAAAAAAAACAACAACCTTTAGAGCCAAAGAAACTGGCAAAGTAATTAAAGCTAGCAGCATCATTGCTCTAAATGAGAAGAATGCAGTTTGATGGTTAAATGGCAGAGCTTCTTCTAATTGGGTGAGTTTGATTATGAGGCTTACGAAAATATTACATAATTATGTGATGTTATCATCTGTTTGTTGATCCATTCTCCAGACTAAACTGACATTTCTGGCCTTGGTTGGACAATCCCAAACAGATCTTTAGATCAGTCTTACAATACAAAGCATTCATTCGTTAAGATTTTTGGTAGTTCCAAGTGTGTTCTAGTGCACGGCTGCTCCCTGCTGTTGAGTTTGGAATATCAATACTACATATACCCCTTTAAGTGTGAAGGGTTTTTTTTATGTTTGGTAGACATAGTTGTCTAAATGTACACGTGTCCATACATTAATAGATTGCCTTCTTTTAGCAGGTGTGAATCATTACTAGTGGTAAAAATGGAGAGCGTTACTTCATATTAGCTGTAGCTATGTAACGTTAAGCCTGTGATTTAATATGTCTGGCTTGAGTCTAAGATTGTTTATGAGGCAAAGAAAGAAGGATCACTCTGTAACACAGCTGTACAATCACAGCATACAATATCTCTGTATTTCACAATTACTCTGAGTCATCTCCTTCTAGTAAAACCAGCTGATCACGCCACTTGAGTTTCAGCTACAGTACCACTAAAAATAAATGTCAGGGTAGAGCCAGGGGTAGGCCATAGCAAGTGGACTACTTTGATGTGAGCTTACAGGTTTAAGGTCACCGTGATTTAAGTAAGTAGTAAATTCCTTCTGTCTGCATCCCTCTCAGACTCACACACACAGCTCAGCTGGGTCTATGAAGAGGTCAGCACTGCAGACATCAAAGTAGGTAGACAAACAAATCACTAATTACTTTCAGGCATGAATCTCACTCTATAGATTTCCATGTCCTCTTTGGAAACCCACAGCGAGTCATTTTTATCTATAAGTCACTTTAGTAATCTACTGATTAAAGAGTTGATAACATTTCCATATCGCTCAAACACACAACTCAAATATGAAGGGAGAGTTGTTACAAATGCCACCGCATAAATAATAAGATGCTGATCATGAAGTTACTATAAATGCATATTTAGTTCTGCATAGTCAAACAGTGGGTTCAACAAACCAAAGAGGCAGTTTTAAAGTGTAGAGGAGATGTACTTGAGTTATATCACCATATTTCTTAGTGCATTTTTGTTGTGCACAAAATAAATGCTCAAATGCTATAAAATATCTTTGAGCGATATGAATTATTAGTAGGATCTTTCATTGTAATGACTTGTCACTGCATATTGTGATTTAGTTTGTAACTACGCTGCTGCCCATAAAGTTACAATAATTTTGTTTTCAAACACATTCCTCTTTTTACTCCTGTTTATGCATCTTTTGCCGCGTTTCCACTACATGGTACCGGCTTGACTCAACTCAACTCGGCCTTTTTGCATTTCCATTACAAAAAAGGACCTGGAATCTGGTACCCGGTACTAGTTTTTTGGTATCACCTCCATTGAGGTTCCAAGACTGGGGAACAGATACTAAAACATGACATGTAAACACTGCAGACCACTGATTGGGCAGACAGTTGTTTCTGTGACCTGCCGTTTTACAAAAAACAGATGCAGAAGTTTACAGTAAATATATCGGTAGGTTAGTCCACATGATGACAGCCCAAAACTACACCATGATTGGTCCAGGAGATTCAGTCTTTGGTGGCCAACGTAAAAATTCAGATGAGACAACACGCAACAAGCGAGTTTATCAGCAACCCTGAGCAGATGACACGGAAGTAACGTGCCGCACCGCTATGACGTCCAGGTACTGTAAAGTCGGTAGTATCCTGTAATGGAAACGGTCTCCAGGAATAGTACCTGGTACCCGAGTTGAGTCGAGCTGGTTCCATGTAGTGGAAACACAGCATTTGACCAGGGGCAATGATTACATACTGAGTCCCCGTTAACTTTATCAAGAATAAATCACATTTTCACAAACATTTCATGAGAAAAGGTTTGTTTTAGCCAACTTTATGAACAACAGTGTATTTTCTCTTCCTGCAACCAAAGCTGTTTTCAGCAGAGGATTTTTCTGTACATCTCCAGCAAACAAAAAGCTTCAGTGGGTCAGCAGTGGTTTCTCTGCATTTTTTTCCTCACTGACCAGTAAAATTTGGAAACAGTCAAGCACATCATGCTCATCCTGTTTTCTGCACAGGCTTTAAATGCATCCAGTAGGTAATGGCATTAAGAGGTATATGGTACTGTTTTTATATTGAAAACATAAGTTATTTTTTTCCTCTTGCAGTGAGGCAAAATGAGAAGTTAAATGGGAAACTGTGCAGAAAAAGGAGTAGATTAGGAAAGAAATAAAGAAGGAAATGGGAGGAGAGATGAGGAAAAGCAAAATAAGAGAGTGAACTAATTACCAAAAGTTGAGTTTTAGTTGGGTGTTGATTCCAGGAGGAGTAATAGTCCCAGGTGTGTAAGACAAGGGGGGAAACATTGGAAACAAGGCAAGAGGAGGGAAACTAGGTCCCCGTACGCCATATGTTCTTTATCTTCTCCTCTTTATCTTCTCCTCTCTGTCATTCCCCTTCATTTCAAGCTTTACACTAGCTCACTAAGACAAGCAGATCTGTTTTTATTTTTTTGCCCCCTCTTTATATGTCTCCTCATTCTGTGTCTCTCAGCATATTTACAGGCTATTGCAGCATACAGCAGGTTAAATAAGGTGACTGGAAAAGAGTGGGCGGTGGTTTGGAATCGGTGACTGTGTGGCTGTTTGCATATGCCTTTAGGTGCATTTCTGAGAGATTTGATTGCCTTTGATTTGTCTCCACAATCAAAGGTGTGTTTACTGTAGATTTCTGTTCGCCATAGATATGGATTTTACCATTTCTCTTGCACATTTACTTTCACACTGCAAAAATCCAAATCTTACCAAGTGTATTTTTCTCATTTCTAGTCCAAATATCTCATCACACTTAAAATAAGACATAATCACCTAAAGAGTAACTTTTCAGTGAGATATAAAGAACTTATTTTTAGACAATAGATTTTGAAAATCTTGCCAAGGTCATTTTCACTTGTTCCATTGGCAGATTTTTTGCTTGAATTAAGCAAAAAAAAAAAAATCTGCCAATGGAACACATGAAAATTATCTTGGTAAGACTTGTTGAAATAAGATTTTCAAGATTGTTGTCTAAAAATAAGTTGTTATAACTCTCTGAAAAGTTACTGTTTAGGTGATTACGTCTTATTTTAAGTGTGATGAGATGTTTTGACTACAAATGAGAAAAATACACTTGGTAAGATTTTGATTTTTTCCAGTGCGTCATTCATACTATTGAAAAGTGGATTTTTTTTTTTGTGCTCTGGGCAAGACTGCAGCTTCAATGTACAGCAGCATTGAAGTGCCACTTGGCACGCTATTTTTGTCACATATGTAAGTACAGTACAAGTTCACATACTCTTACTAGTGTTTCATTCCTTGACCACAGCACAGGAATAAACCACGATCTTAAAATGACTTATTGTCTAAAAATAGCTGCTAAAGTCACTCAGCCCTCCCTATTCCAGCCGGAAACCACCCCCCTCCATTTCGGACCTCTCCACCCTGTCATGAAATACAATCTGCTCCCACAGTTTACTGTACATTCCACTCAAAGGAACGAGCCAACTCCCCGGTAAATTACAGAGTGTGGGGGGGGTGTAGTCATTGTTTTCTGCCAAACAAAGGCCGTTACCTGACACAAGTGGAGCAGCTTCCAACCGGTGGTTAGCTGGGCTTACCGGCTGGAGAGTTAAAGGGAAGCTGCTGTTGCTGTGTCGCCAGGATGGACTGCCTCAAGACTCTGTCCCGGGGCCCATTTTTTGGTCTTTTTTTTTTTCTTTCTCCCTCTGTTGTACATGTGTGCCCATGTGTGGGCCCTCAGGCTGTTGTCAGGCAGATCACTGGAGCTGTTGTGCGTCAGCCCAGCTGTCTGCGTCTACCTACATACCTCAATTCACTGAAAAAAAGGCAGAAAGACAGAAGTGGAAGAAACAGGAGGGAGACAAGGGATGGGAGGAGGGGGTTACAACAGAGGGATGGAGTGAGCGCATTCCTCGACATGCACAAAACATGTCCGCAGGGGGAACTGCAAGCCCAGCAAGATTCACAGACTTCCAACTTCTTTACACCAGACACCCTCCCCCCTCCTCCTCCTTTTGCCTTCCTTGCTCTCCTTGTCCTCCCTTTTCTCTTCTTGGCCCTGGAGTGGTTTAAGCAAAAGGATAATCTGTGGAGGAATTCCAGACGGCAGGAATCCAAGGATTATCCATAGAGGAAAATGGTAGATGATGGAATATATAAGGATTTACCTGAAATATATTTTTTTTTGGTTTTGTGCTTTGAGCTTTAAATTTCTGGCGGCACAAGCAAATTAAATGATTAAAAGAAAAACCCCTAAACAATACGTTTTGGTTATTTGTTGTCTGCCAATTAGACCCCCCAGCACTAACATGGTAAAATAAATGAACACTGTAGAAAATAAATGAACACTGTAGTCATGTCCACCAGCCTGAATAATAAAGCCATAATTAAGTTACATTAGCCGTGAATCGGTTCTGTCAGTCAGCACAAGTGTTTACAATCTGTACTTTAGTTAATTAAAATTAACTAATTGTCAGCTGTTTAATTAAAAAAACTGGCAGTTTAAGTGAAAATATACATTGCTGCTGCTAACAACTGCAGCATTCACACACCTCTACTGGACTTAACTTGACTGGTGCAAAAAAACCTGGTGGTGTTTTGTGTGTGGCTACAGTAAATATAGGTTGGCAGCAGGACTGTGTTTGAAAAGCTGTCTTACTATCTGCGGACGGCTGTGTTTTTGTAAACAAGCTGCATCTTTGGAGCTTAGCTGCTGTCCTACTTAACTGGTCGATAAACAGGCTTTAGCTTTAATTACGGTGATGTCTGATATTGCACATTCTTACATCATGCTGGAATCTTGTTTATGTGTTTTCTTTGACTGTATGTGCATTTGTATGTGAATTCTGTGGCCGTCTGTGGATATAATGTCAGTGGGTGTACATCCTGTCTGGCAGTTGTAGTCACTGCCACTGTGCAGTTGGTCACTACGACAGCTTCTGTTCTTCTTTTTAGGCACAAGTACCAGTTTTCATTTCTGCAGAGTTGATTTCATCAGCTGATTTCAATGCCTCTGCCTATTCTCCTTTGTTTGCTGGTTAATATGTGAGTGTGTTTTTCTGCTTGTGTGCCTCTGATGGAACATTCTTCATTTCTATACATAAAGCTCAGTTTCTTTACTTCACTTAAGGGTCTCTAATCAGATCAGGAGTGCAACATAAAAAAGCCCTAGCAGACGGAACATATTCTTATATATAACTGGATTGTCTTTGTCTTAAACAAAAAAATGGGGTAATTACATTTTGCTCGGGTAGAATTAGCATAGCCACTGAAAAATCATAATCAGCTTTAAAACGAGAGAGAATGCCAAAAAAAATGAAGCAAGTTGTGGTTGTTGTGTGTTACCTAATATCACAGCTACTTCAAAAAGGACAAAATTCCTAACAAGCTCTTTACATGCATAATGGAAATAAATGGCATTTCTTCAGCAGCGTCTTGAAAAGGTTAGCTTTTCAATATTTGTACACATCCCAAAAACCTGTTGAAGGCTTTTTTCATGCTATGGAAAGTGTGGGTTTCAACTTCCACCAGAAGCGATCTCTCCTCCAGCTGATCATTAATAGGGTTTATGTGTGGTAGAGGGTGGAGACAAGTCACGTCACTTGACTTAAAGCTGCGTATGACTTTCGGCACCAATTTTTCATCAAATCTGTAAAAGCCGAGTCATAGCCTAAATATCACAAATCCACAAGTCTTTCCATGATTATGCACCTGAATCTCTTCTCTCGCGATGAACAATTTCGAAGTGTATTCCACCGTAAACGATCCATTTGTTTACAGAGCCAGTAGGTCACTCAGGCATTTTTGGAAATTTGTCACGACGTGCATTGTGAGAGGCGGAGCTCCATGAAGCTGCATTATGGCCGAAGCAGCAACAAACACGGAAACAGTTTCATTGCCTCTTGCTACTGCAGCTGTGGGGAGCACCGCTTCTCACAATGCACGTCACAACAAATTTACTGAGACTATAACTTGGGTTTTACAGATTTGATGAAAAATTGGTGTCAAAAGTCATACACAGCTTTAAGTTAGGCTTAATTTTAAGACTTTAGACTTACACTTTCTGAGAGGAGGCTTTTGATAGCATCACCTTTTTCTGACCATCCGAAGTTCATATGACATGAATCGTCACTTCCTTCACCTGAACAGTTGACTTGTCTTGCTGGTTTTAGCACAGTGGTTTCCAGCCTTTTTTGGCTCGTGACCCCATTTTAACATCATAAATTTCTGGTGGCCCCAGGAATTTTTTTTGTGCTAAAATGCATTTGTTTTTGATCATGTAATAGTTTCTATACTATGTTGCAAATAAACATTAATTTTAGACGCCATTTAGGCGACATAATGTATGTTATCATGGATGGAGGCAGAAAAGCCAGGTGTAGATTACTGCACAAATGGAGAATTGGATTTTCCTTGGTCAGGATATGTACAGTCAGTCCAGCTTGGATTTACAAGGCTGACAATGAATACTGA
>JAPQRP010000012.1:4044508-4064162 GCA_037367295.1 Apogon hyalosoma | reverse complement strand
AAGGGGGGAGGTGCTGTTTAGAGAAAGGCAGGGAGTGAAAAAAAAAGCAGAGGGAGGCAGGCTGGGGGGTTGGGCTCCAAGCCTGTGCATGTGTATGTGAGAGGGAGAGAAAGCAGCAAGCGAATGTGTGTTGTGAATGTCTGTGTGTGTTTGTGTGTGTGTGTGTGTGTGTGTGTGTGCTCGCTCTGTTCCTTTCCTTTCTTTGTTTGAATACTGAGTGGGAAAAAAAAGCGAGACAGAATATAGAGAGATAGAGAGTGGGTGATGAAGAGAGATAGAAACACACAGAGAAATAGAAGAGGATCCAAAACGAGAGTCAGGTTTTTTTTTTAGGTACACAGGGAGAGGAGAAGAAAGACAAAGGGGATTTCTATTTTGGTCTTTGATTTTCTGTTTTTTTTTTTCTTTGCAAGCTTTAGGATAAGGGGGGAAAAAAATCTATATACCAGCAACAACAACAACTCTGCATGCTTTTGACAACAGTGTCATATTCAGGCGCTGTGTGTGTTTTGTGCGCTGGCTCAGTTTGCGTTTGTGTGTGTGCTGGAGAGGTGGGGGGAGACAGCCTGTGCAATTTAAAGGGAAAACACAAGGCACACACAAAGCTGGGAGCGCAGGCAGGCAGGCAGGCAGAGGCAAGGCAGCAGGAAAAGGCAAGGAAAGCAAAGATAGTGGGAATTTGCTGAGCTGGCTGTCGCTTTAACCAACAACCCTCTTTTGGATTTTACTCCACGGAGCCGACCCCGTGTCTCCCTCTGAGCTCAGCCTGAGCCTGACCACGGTAAGATGAGCTTCCTATCCACAACCACTCTCAGCTGTTTCGCCGCTAGTGCTCTGCAGACAAAAGCAGGAGAAAGTTGCTGTGTGTGTATGTGTGTGCAGATGGAGAGGAGCTAAGCTAAAGGCTCAAGCTAAGGCTAAAAGGCATGAGGAATGCAGCACAAAGGGAGCTTGTGTGCTCCAGCTGGGGCTGTGTGTGTGTATGTGAGTGTCTTTGTGGACAGGCTTGAATGTTTATGTCACGGGGCTTCCCAAACTTTTGCATGTGAAGGATGCCCCAAAATAGGCATGCACCAGACTACAGAGCCTCTTTTTGGTAAATGATTTGTCTTGCCCTCACTGACGGTTCAGTAAAGGTGGAGATAGTGGAAGCTCCTGTCAAAATAAACCATTATATTATGGCCCCGAGTGCTTTACATTAATGCAAATATTCTATAAAGATCAGTATTTGTCATTTTTATGGGGAGTCAAAAAATAAAAGTCATGGTTGTCCCAGTGTGTTAGTTTAAAAACCAGCAGTTCATGTCAAACCAGAGCAATTTAAATGCCCCTGACGGCTGTGCAGCCAGCTGGCTCACCGGCGCGGAAAACAAAACACAGAAGTAGTTAATTTTTACCTCTCTATGCCTTTGTCTTCCCATTTCTCACTCTTTCTACTCTATTTTTTCCCTGTCATCTTTTTTCCTCTTTCACCTTCACCCTTCAGCCCCTCTGCTGACTGAAGGCAAAGGTTTCTCTGTGTTTCTTCTATTCGTCTTTTTCTCATATTTCCTCTCTCCTCTGCCTCGCCTGTCTTTATCACACCATCATATAAAAACAAGTGACAGTACTGATTGTGGGTTTGGTGACTTTGCTGCCTAAGCATTAATCAGTGAATGCATATCTCTTGTACACGCACACACAGCTGCCATTAGCTTTTACACATTGTATCAGTCAAACATACACACACAACACTAATACAAAGTGTGTGTTCCAGTGTGTTGTGGTCTGGGGGCTTTCAGCTTGGTCTTGTCAGTAGTCTGGTCTGCGGTCTGCAGCCGTTTTGTAAATGTGTGTTACTGATATATAAAGAGCTAATAGGATCCGGCGTTGTGTGTATTTGTGTGTGTGTGGATGCGTTGTCCTTGCTGTGAGTGCGTGAGAAACACAACACTTGTGCCGGCGTCTGCCTCGAGCTAATATTGGTGTCAGTATATGACTCTGCATGTGTGTTTGTGGATGTGTGTGTGTGAGAGTTGGTGCCTGTCCCAATTAAGCCCTTGCCCCCTGCTTGTGTTAAAACCAATACAAACATTCCTAGAATAAAAGCCTCGCTAGAAGGATGTCTCATGCGTACTACTGTAAACTGATCCCTACAGTGCTGCTACACACATATGCACACACACACACACACACACACACGTGAGCGACCGGCCTGCACATGCGCACACACAACTCCCTACACAAGACAAAATCAGTGTTACTATTTCATTTTCAACCCCCCACCCTTCCTGTTCCCCCTGGGGAATTTCCTCCTTGCTCTCTTTTCATTAGTTCATTACCGGCGGAAGTAGAGCATCTTCTACTCTCTGACATTTTCCTTTCATTGTTTCTTCTCTTTTTTTTGTTTTGTTTTTTTTTTTGTGTATGCCTTCGACACTTGTGTCCATCTGTGATTATCCAGTAGTGGTGTGCCAGGCACGGTTCAGCCAGGGTCGCCTGCTGTGGGCTGGAATACATCATAGCTGCACACTATCTAACATAGCCTTGCCCGATTTGGAAGTACTGTATACAGGACACAGCCAGTGCTAATGCTGCACTAATCTGTTTATACTGTGCTGTTTGTTCCCATACAGAGCACAGAGCATAGTGTATTACAGAGAATATGATATGACTGAAGTGATTATGCCAGGATGGAAAACAGTTTGATTACATGCAACAGATATGGTATAAATAGAATAAAACAGATGGGACTGTTATATTTAATAAATTTAGAGGATAAATAGTGTAGCGCGATGGATTGAAAACAGTAGAATGGACTTTTATATGTTATAGAAGATTTTTTACATTACATTCTACAGTTAATTAAGCAGTTGTCCAGTGGGTTAAGCAGCATATGGTACAGAAAACTGAGATCAGAGCTGAAACTAGCAGAATAATCAAGCTTTGAACAAATATCTGTTGTTTGATCATGCTTTTACTTTTCACTTTCGCTTAAAAATATAGTGGTTTGGTATTAGAATAAAATCTGATCCTTCATTAAATATACGTTAAATGCAGCATTAAAGGTGACGCTTCTACTGTCAGTATTTATATTATGGTGAGACAGATTCCATTACTGTCCATTATGGCTGCTGTTTTTATGCAGTATGTTCAGACTTGTCCGTCCATCTGTCTGTCCTTATGCTCATCTGTCTCATTCCCATGAACATGAGATCTCAGGAGCGCTTTGACAGAATGTCTTTGAATTTGGCGCAAATGTTCACTTAGACTCGAGGATTAACTGCTTACAGTGTGCTCGTCAAAGGTCGCTGTGGCTTCACAACACATATTTTTGGGACATAACTTAAGTGGACAGACAATAATTATGACGACATTTCACAAAAGTGTGGAGTAGGATAAAATGACAATATGTTGACACTTTTGTAATGTCACAGGTCAAATCCACTGATGATAATGTCTTTCAGAAGCACTTCTCTTGTTATTATTCGATGCCAAAATGGTTTCTTGTGGAGACAGAATGTTTACAACTGGAACTTAGTCACAGAAGTCATATATGTCAGCTTCCATTACACAAAATAATGTACTTAGTACCTTTTTTTAAACTCTTCTGTACATATACAAACCTGGTTGGTGCAGGCTTAAAACCATGAGGTGATGCTCCTGGTTTTCTCTTTAGGCTACAGTTTTGCATAGTCATTAGTTGGAGGAGGGGGTAGCCAGCCCCAGCTGTGAGTCAATGTGTGTGTTTTGCCGGTGCAGATAAAATATGGGGATGTGTCCTGTGATGACAGTTGATTCTGGAGCTGTCTGTGTAGCAACAAGTCATTTCCTGCACTGAGAGCCATTAGGACGCCTACCAAAACCTCCCACCCCCGTCTGTCCCTCGCCATGCTCCCATGTTCCTTTGCAGATGTGCACATCCCCACAAACACACAGAGATGGAAGGGAGGGGGGTGTTTCGTGATTGAATTTGAGTGTGCATGTGTGCTGCTCTCCTCTTTACCCCTCCTCAGCCCCAGGGCAGCCCCCTCCCACCCCCCACAGCTGAAGGGGGGAGATTGTGCATTCATTGGAATGGAGGCTGAGATGGCAGGGGGGGAGGAGGAGGGTGAGGGTGATTGAGTGTGCTGCCTGGAGAAGAAAAGGGGAGACCGAAAGAAGAGAGAGGATAGGAGAGGGGGAAGGGTGGGCTGCCTTGTGTTAAAAAACAGTGGGAGGAGAGGGAAAGGAGCAGACAAGCAGGAGAGGAGGTTCAGGGGTGGAGGTGAGGGGAGGCTGGCTGGCGCCGAGGCTGAGTTGTGTCTGCATCAAAAGGGTCTGGAACTGGACAAATAACAGAAACACAGATACACTCTATTGAATAATGTTTGCTGCAATAAATCTGTGGTTGATAGAAACTTTCATTAAATGAATCGCAGGATGTGATGAGTGTTAGATGTTAATTAAAAAGAAAAATAATCAAGATGTTTGGACCTGAATGACAAAGCATGAAGAAACTTTTACAAACTTAATTGACCTCACCTTTTCTAATATGTGATTTTCTTTTTCATTATGGAAAGAAAACTCAGTGAAGTTCACATAGTTTTCCTTCAGAGATGGAGTTTCCTCTGACCACATCAGAGCTACGCCTTCCAAACCTCACTACACAGTTCTCCCTTTGTTTATTGCATTACTACACATCCCTCCCTCTGCAACAGAAGGATAAGGCTTCGTGCTAGTAAGTGTAGAAATGTAGAGGCTTTAGTACACTGTATGGACTATTTTACTTCAGTGTGTAGCATCAGGGATAGAAATGAACTATACTGCAAGTTTGTGCTTTACAGTGTGTGTGAAGGAAGCAGAATTCAGTTTGGCACTGAATGTTGTTTGCCTAAATATATATAATGTATGGTATGTGTCCACTAATTATGTAGTTTGGAAGCATACAAGCTTTACCTAAATGTGTATATGCAGTGGGTGTTGCCAGCTGGTCTTGTATAAATTCAAGAACATTGCTAAAGTACTATGCAGTGTTGTTGTTTTTTTTTTTTTCCCGTCACTACACTTGACACGTTGGTAGAACTGTTAATGGTATATACAGTGCTCCTCGTACAACTCAGCTGTTCAGCCAGAATTCATGCCAGGTTTCTTATGCGATCAGTGTATACGTGCAGCACATATACACAGTAGATGCATATAGATAGACAGTACACGGAGAAGGTATTTTATCTACAGCGCTCTGGTCTGAAGCTTTATCTGCTACACTGGGTTCAGTTCGTGAAGGCGCAGAGGGATAAGGCTTTTGTGGATAATTCTATTATGCAGGGTCAAAGGGCTCAGGCAGATTAGCTTTGGCCTTGGAGCTAATATCCACCATAGAAACTAGCCTGTGTAGGTAGCTGTATGTCATTAGCTGAGAGAAAGACAAAGGCAGTGTGAATGACAGATATGATGAAAGAGAAAGCTCAGCAGTCTGGAAGGTCAGATCCACATGCTGCAGCCTTACTTCCTTATTTATTCAGGTTGGTCTTGGTCTGAGCCAGAGAGAAGCATACTATAAAGGGGAATTAGAGAGAAATAAGAAAGGCTGGAGGTGAAGAGATGTCTGGGAAAGTGAAAGAAAAATGGGCATGCTGAGACATTCTGAATGCAGCGATACCGAGAGCTGCTGGTGGAGGTAGTGTGCTGAGTGTGCATATGGCGTCTTTGTGTGATTGAGACAGCTTGGGGTTTGTTGATTTAAGGTAATGGCTTCCAGTTGTGTCAGTCAGGAGAGGGCTGTGTCACTACTATTGGGGATAGACAGCAGACGGAATCCACTTAGAAACCCGCGTTCACACAATACACTCCTGTACACGTAGACATGGCATGACTTATGAGTTCCTTGTCGGTCAGTGTTCCTCAAAGCTTGTGACCGACTGGCACAGGTGTGTGTATGTCTGCACGCACAAATCCTCACTGCCTGATTTTATCACAGCTTGGAGGTCACTGGTGCAACTTCGTGTATGTTTATAGCAGCTCTTGCGTAATATGTGCAAAAGGTTGGAGATTGTTTGAGTCTGAAGGGCATAGAGTTCTAGAAGTCTTGTGTGAAAGAGAAGACAATGAGGAAGTAAAAAGAAAGAGTTGCATTCAAGTCACTTTAATACTAGAAAGAAGTTTAAATTTTACAGTTTCTTGTAACATTTGTGGAATCTGCATTGCAGCTTATCTAGAGCATGTGCAAAATGCCTGAACTGTAACCCTCACCAAAGCAGTTTTAGGTATGCACACCCTTGCACATGAACAAATTCACATAAACACAAACAAACCCATGACAATCGGTCATGCTGTGTGTTTTTACTGCACTCTGTAATTGTGCACGCTACAAATGTGCAGTTGCTTTGAAGGTTTCTGCTCTTGTACTGTTCTCCCTTTCGTTTTTTCTGTATTTGTTTATTCGTGGTGTTTCTCATCAAGTAATGCAGCCCTGCCCAGCATTCTGTTATGCCTGTGCAATGTGTATGCAAGGTTGGCTTCAGTACTTCTGCATCTGAGTGTAGAAATGTGCTGTCAGAAGTATATCTGTATTTAGTTTATGTCTGAATATGCATACCTGGCACTTTTTTGTGAATGAAAAACCAGAATACTTTCTCCAGTTTAGTCAGGAAGCAGTTTGTTTGTAGATGTGTCATTGGCAGTGTTTCTAAGGTAAGACTGACGCTGTTAAATCCTGCCTAATCTCACTGGTTGAACTTGTCAGTTGAGCTTTGATATATGTCATATTTGTTGATGAGGTTATGATAATGCTTTGTCAAACATTTTCCCAGCAGTAACTTAGTTGCACTTTGCTCAGCTGAGGCCTGGGAACATAAATTGTCCCTGAACTTACTTGCTCCCATTTTAGTACAAGCAGAATACAATGTTTTTGGTTTTTTGACGTTTTCTTCGGTTCCCTGCTGCTACAGGCTTTTTACATAACAGGATTTTTTTTTTCATTGTATTATTTCAGTGTTTTTAATGGTAACTTTAATCTCTTTCCATTTTTATTGCACCATTGGGACTCAATATTGTCACGTACGCATCATAATCAGCAGTGAACTGAATAAAAATCATTTGCTTCTGTCATATTGCACAAGCTCTTTCTTTATGAAACGTGAGAAAAGATGTCTTTAATTTTTCAAACATCCAAAAGCCGTTCACGCGTCATGTCAAACAGCATGACATGTACATTAAAATTCTTGCTTTGACTCAAGTTAAGATCACATTCTGTAGATATTCAGAAATGGCAAATGCAGATTACATGCAACACAATCGTCCACCCTGCTCACATGTAGCCACACACACACAAAGTTGTGACCCTGCAGTGACCTTAATTGATCCAGCTGATTGCCTTACAGTAATGCATTTACCTATTATGCTTCTAAGGAGATGGAGGGTTAATAAGAGAAACGGAGGAGGAAGATGGTCTGCGTCTATCTGGAGGGTCTAACATTTCCTCTGGGATTAATAATATATCAATGTATCTGACAGCAGGAACCAACTGATCAGTGAGGAGGGGGTTGAGTTGTTTACAGTATCACTCATCCTTTTTCTTTTCTCTCGTCCCCCTCCTTATTTCTCAGCGTCTTCACCTTTGTCTTCCAGTTCGTCCTTTCTGTCCACTGTGTTACATAGCCCTGGGTCTTTTTAACCCAGTTCCACACTGAACCCTGACCCCTCACTTGTGTAACTTCTGTGAAAACTGCACTCTGTGTGTATGTGCATGTGTACCCTACAATGTCTCTCGCTCCACTTCTTCACAATACATGAGTCACAAGTCACAGCTGAGCCACAGAGGAGTCCTTTCTCTTTGGTAAGATCCAGCTGAAGCTGTCAGATTTGCAGCTCTATTACTAAACCCACTTTTGGTGTGTTGTGATTCTCAGTTTTTCTCTTGTCATGTATTTCCTGTCCTATTTTTGGTCATTGTTTTTCGTGAGTGAAGTTGTGACAGTCACACTTTTCTATAGGTGGAATGTGTGTATTGAGTGTGTGGGTAATTAAAAGCTGTCTGCATTGGAGTGTTTACGAGGATATCTGTGTCTCTGTATGAGTGTGTCTGGAGGGCAGCGGGTGCACTGTGACCTTTATGGGTCTGGGTGTGTGTGTGTGTGTGTGTGTGTGTGTGTGTGTGTGTGTGTGTTTGCCCCCAGAGTGGAAACATGATCTGTCTCAGTCCAGCTCTCCATCCCTTCTCTGTCTGTCTGCACTCCCCCATTCCCTCTACCTTATACATTTCTCTTTGCATTCACAGCCTTCTCCTCTTTCTTTCATCTGCACTTTCCCCCTTTCCTATGTCATTTTTCTTCCTTTAACTTTAAACCTGTGCATCTGTGTCAATCAAAACATTGAAACACATCTGTCTAAACCCTTAACCCTTTGGTTTTCCACACTCTTTTTCATGCACACACACACTCAGACACACATGCTGTTATCACAAGTCTTTGATTACAAAGATCAGAGGAGGGAGAAGTAGATGGGTGTGCGCGTTTTGAAGGGTCAGTGTTGGTGTTGTAATTGATTTTCTCTTGTTTCCTTTGTTTGGCTAGTGTTAGATGTCTTGTCTAGAAGGACTTTGGAAGCTCCTTTTACTGTACTGCTCCAATACAACATGTTATAGATTGGGTGGGGCGGGTGATGGAGGAGGTTGTAAGACAGTCTGACTGTCCCTCAGGATTTCCATCACTGATGTATAGACGTATAAACTTCAGTGTACTCAGCCTACCCTCTATGGTCAACACTGCATAATCAGTTTTCTTCTCCTCTAATTATCCAGCAGCAACACTGAAAAATCTACCAAAAATGCAGTATGACCATGAGACTGTAAATGTATTCTAAAAAAAACAAGTCCTGCCCTGGGAGTTGAAAACCTTAAATGAGACTGCTTACACATTAAAAACTCCTACATTCATCAACTGATGGCCACAGGCCAAATATGTAGGTGGTTTTAATATATCGGAGCAGTGTTGTGCTTCCAACAAGCATTTCATCCCAAACTGATGTCCTCCACCCTTCTCCCACCCACTGCTACAAACTGTTCTCTCAGAAATTCTTCTATTCATTCTCCCTTGTCATTTTTATCCCTGCTAACACTGACTCCTTAGAGTTTCCAATCAATTTCGAGTTGTGATCACAAGGCTGAATGTACGCTGTGTGATGTTTGGGCAGCGTATTTGCAGTTACCAGGAGCTGTGTGTGTCCTGTACTCTGTTGCCATATGGTGGCTGTATTAGTTCACAGTGTAAACACAGCTGGCTGCCTCCTGTGGCTGCATGGGTGAACAGCAGTCTGCCTGAAAACTCAAAAAGCCTTAATAAGAGGATCACATTCAGGGCTAGTACATTAATATGGCTATTAGACACATTAGGATTCACGGTGTGTTATTTGGAAGGCACATTAGTGTCGATGATTCTGCCTGATACCCAGACCGTTGGTGATGTTAAGCTGCTGATTATTAAGTCTTTTAACAGGCACTCATGTTACATTGCTCAAGGCTATTTTGACTTTCTTTTTTTTTTTTGTTAGAAAATGTAATGACATTTTTGTGAATATTATAATATGAAATGTTCATCAGAATTATGTTTGCACTGGCTGATAAAAACATTAGTTTCTTGCAATAAAGAGGTGTTTAATTATGCCATTCTATAAATTACTGTGATTTTACTTTTACTGAGAATATACCACAGGAAACCATCATTTGTCTGTGTTCACAGGCGTTTGTCTGAGAGTAATGTTCCAACCAGAGACACAAAGAGGGAGATAAAGAAAAGAGGAGAGGGCAGGTACTGAACATTGCAGATCATAAATAAAATGTCAGAAACACTGGTGCATGCTAGCCAGTGCTCAGGGTAGCGTGAAATCTGCTCTCGCCCCCTCCTTTCTTATCTTCTCTCCCTATCACACTCCCTCTGAGTGTGTGGTTGTGTGTGTGTGCACGCAGGGTAATTGAGGTGTGTGACCTTGCTGTAGGCCTGGCAGGTGTGAAGGGAGTGCAGGCTGTGGATGAGATGAATGAGGGGAGAGGGTAGAGATGGATGGCGGGCTCGTCTGTTGCATGTTGGCAGACTGATAGCCTGCCTGTGTGCATATATGTATGGTAATGTTTGGCATTCTGCATTGAGATGAAATAATTGTACTGTATGTGTGGGTGGGAGCTATCTCTTGTGCTGTAAAGGTCCTCTCCATGCAACTTGGAAATTACATTGGAATGTGTGTGGGTGTGTGTGATGGAGGAGCATACATAATTTACATACATGATCAAATGTGTGTTTCTGCATTAAAACTGTTACATGTGACACATAATTAAACCTCACTGTCGGTATGTAATACATCACTAGCCTTAATAGTAGGGGAGATGACTGGCAGCCATTAATTTTGATTTTATATTAAGATTAAATTTCCTGTACCCCCACTTTCCTGTCACAAAGTTTCCTGTTTCTACGTCGCTCCCTGGTGTTATTCCATTTACCGAAGCCCTACTGAAGAGGATAATCATACTGGAAGAAACTGTTCCTTTGACTCCTCGAATCCTCATTTACAAGATGAAGCTATTCTCGTACCTGCACACCCTCTTTAGATTTTGCTCTCTAAAGTAATGCAGACAGGGTTCAGCCAAATCTGACCAAGTGACATACATTAGAAATATTAAAATGAGTCACACTTACTTAGAGAGCAATATTAATGATTACTGACCTAGAAAGGGTAACTATGATCTAAATCAGGCAAATAAAGAATTGAGAATAATAATGACATCACAGAAGACACATTTCTATTATTATAAAGTAAAATAAAAAAAGATATTTTAGATTTGGTGTTTTTCAAAAGATGCTTGAAGTGCTTAGGTGATGAATCGCATAACCATTTAGTGGATCAAAAAAAAAAAGACAACAGGCAATTCAAGTAATTTTTCTAGAGGGTAAATGTCAAGCATTTGCTTTTCAGCTCCTTAAAATGGAAAATTTTCAAGATGTCAGTCAATTAATTTGGCATTGTGCTTAAAACAAGCACAATGAAGATGTCACCCGAACAGGGAAATAATCTGCAGATTGATCAGTAACAGCTCTAAAAGGTGCCAGGTTGTTCTTTTTCACATATTATCACTGATTCTGGAAGCTTCATATTGTCAGGTGGAAACACTGAAGTACCCTGAATGTCAGAACACATCACATCTCCTTTAAATCCTTGATTTCACCCAAAATGGTACATGTTTGGATGTGTGCATGTTACATTGCCTGTCTTTGTACACCCACCATGTGCAGTTTCTATCCTTGTAGATTTGAGCATGATGAAATTTACTGCAGAAAACCATCCACTGATCTTGCAGTAATGCGGAGACTATAATTTAGGCACCAGCTTTGGCCTAGAATTTAAACTAGTCAGAGAAACCTTGGTAAGACACTTAAAAAAAATAGCTTCCTTATTATTATTCGATGCTAAGATGCTTCATGTAGCTCCTACAGTGTAACACAAACGCTCATGTTTACATCGCCACTCTGTGTCTGGTGTCATCTTCTCCACAGAATAATGTGGAAGTAGAGCAGTAAAGCAGTGAGCTTTAACACACACCCATCCCCCCTCTTTTTCTCTTCTTCTCTTTTGCTGCTTTATACCCTCCTCCCCTGCCCCTCTGCGCTCTGCACAGTAGCACTGTGCATCTGTGTCATGTCACAGGGTTCTGGCGTCCCGGAGTAACCCCCCTCCACCCTCCCATACCGCTGTAATGTCTCTCTCTGTCGCTCGCTCTCTCTGTCTCACCGTGTCCTTGTGTGGCTCTGACTCTCTTCATCTTTTCTCTATCCACCTCATCCCTCACTCCTGTCTGATTCCTCCTAAAGAAGTCACTCCACTCAGCCGTCTGTCACCCTCTCTTCCTCTACCCTTAATGTGTGTCACTCTTAATGTCTTCCTGTCTCACTGCACATTATGAAGCATAAACACACGTACACATCATTGCTCTATCCTTCTCTCTCCGTCCTTCCCTGTCTCTCATGAAGCATACACAAACATAAAACTGTCTCGGTGCATACATTAATAGATCCAAGCTCCTTAGCTGGCTGCTGCATGCATAATCTATCTGCTCATACAGAGTGTGAACACTGCCTTTTGGAGGATGTGTGTGTGCATGTATGTGTATGTACGTTTGAGGCCTTAGGCTCCACCCTCTAGAGAGACAGACAGGTGTGGACCAGATTGAGTTCCGCCTCATTTCCTCTGCTCTGTGCAGCTGGTCAAGGACACATTTATACACACACACACACACACACACACACACACACACACACACACACACAGGCATGTCTCCAACACATAGTTACGAACATGCACGCACACATGCTCACATCAAATATGAGAACAGAGACATGCACACTGCACACACCTCAGCTAAAGACACAATACACGATGTGAAAGGATCACAAGCCACATTAGCGTAGACGAAGTATGTTAGTGTGTGTGGTGAATGTTCATAAGGCTGCCTGCACTCAAATTCCTATGGAAAAGGATTACACGAATGATTTCAACACGATTGGTAGAGTATTTCCATGGCGACGCTGACAGATTTGCAAATCAAGAAAAACCAGCCCCCTGGAATAAAGTCGCTCCTCATGCAGGTTATATTGACACAAGGGCCAAATGATTCATTTAAATGCTATTGCACTTCCAGTATTACCATGTGCAATATCCAAATCACATGAACTACATTTTTCTCATAATGGTAAAATGTATCACATCATATCTTTTTTATAAATGAAGCATTGTGGTGCAACTGTAATGCTCTAGCCTACAAAAATCATTCTCCACATATAAGAGAACACACGTTTGGTACAAACTGCTGTAAACATCACACCTGTCTTATATTTTTTTCAGTGACTATGAAAAGCAATGATTAATATTCCCACTATTCTCACTCAATCTTATTGCTGTCTGAATAATTGCAATAGGATATTTGCATGTTGCTCAGTTCAGACACATTTGCAGCAACACTCTCATGTTACAATATTTATAGGCATCTTTGATTATTTATCCCTGAGGAGACAACGCTCATACTAGTTGTTCATTTTTCATGCCTGAAGATGTATCAGATGTGGTAAAACGTAGTGATCAGTAACACACACAGCGAATCACCATCCTCTGAAGACATCAGCACATTTGAGTTCATGTCAAGGTAGATTTTATAAGATACAGGAGAACTGGTTATTTACAGTCAAAATGATTCTTCCACTAAAAACCTTTTCCTACATTTTCATTTTAGTTTAAAGCATTTTAGCTGCAGTCATATTCATATACTAATCTCTCAGCAGGTGCAGTCAGTAAAGACAGCAAAATGTATTTAAATCTATAATATTTGGATTTACCAGAGATGTATGTTATCATAAAAATTCAACACAAAGACTGCGAGGAAAAAGTCACATTCTTGTTTATCTAAAGCTGTAGGTTAGCCTTACTTGTCACACTCCTTTTGCGTAAAATATGGTGAGATAGAGGATCTGAAATGTTCTCATCCACACCATGAAATAGATTTCTGCAAAGCTTCTCTTTGTTGTGTTCTGTTCTGCTTTCTGTCTCCCCACAAGCCTTGGTTTCTTTGTTATGGTATTTCCACTTTAATAGATATTACACAGTGAAGTGTGACAGGTAAAGCTGGGAGGGGCTCACCACCTACACACATCCGTTTTACTGTCCATCCGCACCCTCTGTACTGTACTATCTGTGTGTAGTAGATGTGTAATTGCAGCCTGATTACAGATGGGCTTGTGTATGTTTGTGTATGTGTGCGCCCGTCTGCCATGGCGCCGGCCCAAGTCCGGAAATACGGGGTCGCAGTGTCTGGAGGGGATCCAGACGGCCTCCCCCTCCTCCCAGACACTGATATGTTGCCTTTAAGTGCGGTCCCTATGGGAAGAGACTCACCATTTAGACACAGAACAGGAGGAGGGGGTCGTATGCGTATATGTCGTACAGTTGGATGCATACTTGCCAGTAAAAGTGATCGAGTGCTTGTCATATTGCAAGTGTGTGTGGTCCTGAGAAGACGTTGTGAGCCACCATGTGGGGATCACGTGTACCACAGTCAGATAAAGGGGTCTTTGTGAGCAGATGCAGAAGATGCAGCTTAGGTCACACACAGTCATTTCTGCACACACACTATATATACACATACCCACATAGTAACCTATACAAAAACAATCTGCTTCATGCAAACTGTACCTTAGCCAACTTCCACCTCCAAGTCCATCCTAAACTCAACTGACTCAATGAGACATTTCCATTTCCGCATTTGATATTTAATAGGCATGAAATCATTGTGATTTAGAGTGAACACACACACACAGAGCAGCCTTTTTATAAAGTCCTGAGTCAGTCCATTTGGTATGTGACAGTTAATTGAAATGGTGTTGTGCAACTGGATAGTACAGTACAGTTTAACACAATTGTACAGGTATGTAGGCTTGGCAGGGCTTGTCTAACTGCTCTTCATCTTGTCTACACACAGTTACATATGCATACTAAGCCCTAGAGATGTTAAAGGCTGCATCAAGGTAATGCCTTAAACACATCTTGGTCGTAAACACGTCAGTCCTTGCTCATACACACAGTATGTTCCTCAAAAGGTGGTGTTGTCTCATTACAAGAGTCCCACCACTTACAGTTTTCAACATGAGATTGCTTTCTTTTCTTCTTGTTCTTTAAGTGTTTGTTTAGAGTAACTTCTATGTAGGGGGTGCCTCAGGCCACGTTTCTCTTACTATGTGTATGTTTGTGGGTGAAGCTAGTTTAGGCTTGTCGGCTGCACACTCCGCTTCTTTCTTGTGTTGTTGTTATTCAACTACCTCAGTCTTAAGTGTTGAGAGACTTGTGTAGCTGATGCAGTATAAGTTGCATGTTATAAGATTTAGTGGTCAGCATTCTTTGTCTATTTCACCATTTTGTAGTGTGTTAACGTGCAGACAGAATTTCACAAAAAGTCTGCTGAATCTGCTGAAGTTCTGTAAAATATGAGTCCTATCCTGATGGTGGAAGTAGAACAACAAAGTATATTTCCCTAATGGATTTTTATGCTTGGTCATTAACACTATAAATATGAATCTAGTAATGTTTTTTTTTAAAGCTGAGTTGACAAGTTGACAAAGTCATGTTTAATTTTGGAGGATTGACGTCACACAGCTGCACCGCCGTCAGCTGCTGTGGTGCTGAACGCTGCATACAGCTGTGAGGGAAGCTACAGTATCTGCTCGGCTGTTGTGCTTTGTGTGTGTGAAAGAGAGAAAGGACAGTGAGGGTAGACACAGCGCATGACAAGTGTTAAAGGGGTTACATTAATCAAACACTCGTTTGCATGTGCTTTCACAAACACACATTCTCCTACACACACAAATTCTACTGTTCACAGGTCTTGATTTTGGCAGCAGACACTGCTGGGCTGCTTTCATTAGCGTCTGTCTAGACACGATTTATTACCAACTGTTCATTCTTGCCTTTTCTTCTTCTCTCTGTCTCCTTTTTTTCCTATTTGTCTGGTTGTGGGCTCATGGCTGCAGGATTTTCAGACAGAGGGTGTGTGTCGGGCTGCAGTCGGTGAGTCTGTCTGTCACCCTCCTCCTCTTTATGTGGGTGTCATTTCTCTGCTTGTCCCCAAGAGGAAGTCTGTCTGTGTGTCTCGTCTGTCATTGCATCTCTACATCCTTCCCTATATGCGCTCATGGGTGTCTGCGCGTGGGAATCAGTGTGGGTGTGATGGTTTGTGAGCCATGCTTGGGTTTTGACCGTGACCTTTTACCGGAGCCATGTGGCAGAATTTCACCAAGCCAAACATCCCCGACCACAGCCGAGCTGACACTCCTCCTCGCTGTCTGTAGTGCTGCCAGCTCTAGCCTTGCACACACGTGCATGTTTACAAGCACATGAGACAGAAAACAGTAGCCTCTCTAATGCATGCAGACAAAAATAATGTCCTCCACCCAGAGTTTAAATCCAGTTTATAGGGTCTGAGTGGTGAGCGATGTTAACCACTGTAGCTTTTTAAAGAACAACACAAAATCACAGCCCTTGATCCTATATTTCCACTATCTGGCAATGTATTGAATCTGTAAACTCAAGTACTGAATGCTCATGTCAAGGGAGGTCTTCCCTCCTTCTGTCATCTCTCAAACAACATTTATATCTGGCTTTATAAGCCGCATCCTACAAAGTTCAGGATGTGGTGTAACAGCATTCCAGCATTCCAAAATGATCTGAAGTTGTTCCCCAAATAAATCATCCTTACTCCTGATAGGTCCTCTGACTTGTTTACGTAAATCAATATTTATATTATCCACCACAGGCTGATTACTTTGGGTTCATTAATGTCTGAGCTGGCTACTTTTTAAACACTTAACACAGCAGACAAATGGCTAAGGCCCAGAGACACATCAGCAGACAGTGCACCCAGACAGAAAGAAGAAACACTTAAAAGAAGAAAAGCCGTCATTTAGTAATGCTCCTGCAGCAGCTGCCAATTTGTGTGTGTGTGCGTGTGTGTGTGTGTATAGGTATGAGGTTTGTTGCCTCAACTTGAACTACTGATTCACCAGTGACTAAGGACCTGAGCAGCCTGAGCACGGCCACTCTACTCACGCCATACAAGCTCACACACGCTGGTCACATGTATGCGTTCTCCACTAAATGAATATCTAAGCAGATTTATTTGACTCCAGGTCAACATGTACAACCTGCAGCAAAGCACTAAAGCAGTTTAGCTCTATTCCTGTGGTTGTACATGAGAGTATTTGCTGTGACATGCATAGCAAAGGTGAATATTTTTGATAGGCCTGTGTAAGTTTCTGTGGTGTGTGTGTAGGGGTGTGTAACCTTTAGGTTGGTTGCTTCTGAAAACAAGTCTGACCATGATGTTTTAGATAACTTCTATGAAAAAAATGCTTTTTTTAAAGGGCTGTAATGACTAGTCAACTAGTTGACAAATAGACAACAGCAAAATAAGTTAACTAATTTAGTAGTATTTAGTTGTTTAATAAACTGTAATTGTTATTCACAAAATGCACTTTTAAGTGGAAAGCATTTTATTGCTGCTTGCAATATTTGTTGAATATTGAATTGAATATTTAACAAATGTTGTTAAGCATTCTACTTGTGCACCAAATATATTGGTTAAAGGAAAGAAACTCTATTTTATTGAAGCAATACATATTGATAAGAGCCATTGTATTTTTTTTTGTTACAGTTTATTATCTGACTAGTTACAGTAGTTGATGACTAGTTGACTATTGAAATAGTCAATAGTTGCAGTCCTACCTTCTTAATCTACATAACTTAAGACCCAAGCTAGTTTCTGTGATTCACTTTCTTGACATATCACATACATATGGAACTCCACTCAGTTTTTGTCAAACTATCTCATTTGTCCCATGTGGCAATTTCAAAGCATGATGACTACAGTATAAAAGTCACTATTAAAGCTGCAGAGCTGCAGCGTTCTTTTTTTAGTGTCAGTGGGGAAAAATTCCATAGTTACTGTTTGCATGTTGAAATTCAAGGTCTGAGACAACGTCAGACCTGCATCTGTTCCTTCTGTGTGTTTTTCAAGCTGTATTAAATCTATCTCGTGACACCTAGATTTTGGCTTATCCTTCTCAGCAGGGGTTTAAATATGTAAGTGATGGCTGTAATTACTGATCAGATTTTGTCAGATATGACCTGCTCCATGTCCAAGTGGTTTCCATAACAGCATGATGTCTGGTTAGTTATAGGAAGGATATCAGATTTTTTTTAATACTTGCAGTTTTAAATCAGATGTATTTTAAAAAGCATTCCTAGAACATAATGCAAGAGCCATAATGTGCTAATAGAACAAAGAGGTAGTGCAGTAATGTGAGTATGAACATAGCTTAGACACCGTAACTGTACATCAACCAACACATAGTACTGCACGGTATTTTTAATATTTGCTCAGATTTTTTTTACTCTATGGCCACTGTAGCACATTTAGGTGTTCAAAGAAACTTTGTGACTATTGTATTTAATAAAAACAGTAGTCACTCAGCTGGTGTACCCAATGCACCCATACATTTTCAAAGCATAGTGTCATCATTTCAGTGCCTTTCACTGGTCGGGGTATAGACAGCAACACACTTTACTGGTGAATAGTCTACATCAGGGTAGACTACTGCCATGCGGCGAGGTCAGTTCATACTGCTTGGAAGTCTCATATTCCCTCAATCTCTTGAATCTATTAGAAAACAGGTTTCTCTGAATTATATTGCACATTCTCATTGCACCCTAAGAAACATACATATATGATGGTTTCTTTTTCATTGTGGTATGACTCTCTCTTTTCCTGTTTCACTGTTTCATCTCTCATCCTGTCTCAGTGCATCCTTGGTCCATCTTTCTGTCCTCCTCCCTCATCCTCCTCTCTGCCTACTCACCTCCTCTGCTCTCCACCTCCGAGCACAGTCACTTTAACTCCTCCTGTCTAACCCCTCTCGAGTCTCTCTGTGCTGGTTAATGTCAAAGAGAGATGCTCCCACAGTTTGACCTTTACAGACAAAAGATAACACCATTTTGTATATCTCTCTATCTCTCTGTCATAGCGTTTGATCTTTACTTGCATGCTTTCCCTCACCCATACTTCGTACTCTTCATCTATTACTGTCTTTTTCAACACCAGTCATAAACGCTGCGTTTCTCTCTCATTGTGCATTTCTACGGTACCTTATCACACTTCTTCCTTTCTTCTTCATCTCTCAAGGTCTCACTCTCACTGTGTCTTTGTTTTCCCATATAGCCCTCCCTCTATTCTCCCCTCACAGCCCTGATATCAATCAAGGTCAAATGATTATGTCGAAGCCTGTGACATTTATTCAATGTGTCACGAAAGAATATATTCCACTCACACCATTAATGCCACTAACACACATGCACTTTATTCAGGATGCCTTTTGTTAAGGTGGATTGACATTCTCCCTCACCCACCTACATGTACAGACACATATCAGTCAACCTTTACAGTGAGACCAGCTGTGGCCCTTTAGGGGGTGAAACCTTTGACCTTCGGTTCAAAGGTGCCGGTCTTAACCACCAGGCTTCAAGATCAGTGAAGGCTGAGCCAGCTATATCTGCCTCTTATTGACACAACTGTTACACACACACATATACAACCTGCCTCGGGCTATGTATGCTGAAATGGTTCTGTGTGTACACGCTCAATAGGAAAACATATGGACACCGCCATGTGTGGGCGTGTTTTATGTTGCAGCCCCGCAGGTAGATAACTATAGAGAGAAAGGAAGGCAAGAAAACAGAAAAGTCAAACAGGAAAGATGGAGAGACTATATTGAAGCAAGTTTTTTAGCACAGGACTGGCCTTTGACTGACTTAAAATGAGTACAGACTAAACCCGGTATCTTTGGTAGATCATTCACATTTTTGCTACATGGTACACTTGAGTATGGACTATAACCAACAGCACAGTCAAAGAAACTGATCAACTTTGTTGAAATCACCCAGTAGTTTTTGTGTTGGTGAATTAATTCAGTGATTCCTCGAGCCAGGGAAGGAGGAGATGGAGGGAGAAGGAACCGAATGGCAACACCAAATCTATGCAGTCACGGAAAAAATTATTAGACCATCAAAAGTCATCAAAAACAATGGTTATGCAATCAAGTACTAACTCTTGTGT
>JAPQRP010000012.1:4011788-4044406 GCA_037367295.1 Apogon hyalosoma | reverse complement strand
ACAAATGTACCTTTAGTTGTACCAGGCATTAAAATGAACAAGAAATTGAAGAAAACAAGCGTGGTCTAATAATTTTTCCACGACTGTAGAAATGTTATACAGTGCCCTATAGAGTTGGTTCAAAGTATCCAACAGTTACGTGACTAGTAGTAACATTAGAAGTCACACCACTTTCTGCTGACAATCCAGTACCATGTGTCACTTCTTACAGATCTGTCTGTCAGTGATAAGTCTCCTTACTGCTCACTACTGAGTGAACTATTGTATGCAAATGAATGAGTGATTTTTGGACACAACCTTCATATTTGTAGGCAAGGTTCAACGCTATCTACTATGAGAGGACAGGGTAATGTGATCACATGTGAAGAGGAAGAAAGATGGGGTGACATCTATTAAGTTAAAGGCATTTTTGTGAGAGTTTGAGGTTTTTTCTTCAGTGTGTGTGGTGGGTTTGTGTCTAAACATGACTGGTTTGAGCTCTAGTGCAGGTGCTGCGTGCTCTCAGAGTGCAACTGGAGGTGTGTGTGTTTGTGTGCGTGTTGGGGGTGGGGAGTCGTACCAGAATGCCACCTGTTCCCAGTCATGTGGCCCTGCACTGACACTGTGAATCACTGAACAGGCGGCACATGACGGACACACACACACACACACAGATGGCCACAGCACCGGTCCAGGCCATGCTGTGCATTTGGACTCACACACACGTGCACACAGTTTGGTTTCATAAGCCACATCAGACGATACATCCACAACACTATGACCACATAACATTTAGCAAACGTCATGCGTGCATGATGAAGCAAATGAGGGAGAAAAGAGCTGTGGTTCTCTGGTGAAGCCAGCACCGGCTGTTGATCTTTTAACCCTTGACTAAAGTGTTGATGAATTGCTGACCACTGGTTCAACCCGCGCTGGAATGCCATAAATGTATTTGACCCAGTTTTGACAAAAGGTAAAAATAGATATAGTCCTTAACAAACTTGCCATCTAATTTTAAGCAAGGTTGTGGAAAAACACATCAAAATCAGTGATAAATAAACCTAAATGTTGGTTCAAATGCAGTTATGTATGCTAATATGTCTGTCCTGTATGTGTCTGTGCTAATGTTGATATTTGTCCAGGTTCTGGCTCTCAGTACTGACACTGACCTGTAGACTGATTTCAGTTTTTCCATGTTGTAATTTTCAGGAGGTGGGACGTGTCATGGTGGCCTGCTGACAGAAAGAATCTGAACACATTATGCGTGATCATCAGGTAACACTGTTTTGTACTGTGTTGTTTGTTTTCTGTTGATTTTTATTTAATTTCCAAATCCCATAGCACAGCACCTGCCATATATATTTCCTTGGACTGATAACTTTTATTTGGTGTTTTAGTTTTGCACACTTCTTAAGATTCCACACTGCACTGCACAACACTGTTGTATACAGGTTAAACAGTCAAAAGAACCGGGCTAGACATGTGTGAAAAGTGAGCAACCAAGAGTAGGAGGAAACAGAAAAACTGTACATTATACAAACACACATTTCAATAGAGAGAAAGAAAGTAGTGGGTTGTGAAATCATGGGTGTGTGTGGACTGCTGCTCCTTTTTCAATCGTTCACCAACAGTCAACTAATACTGTGACTGTGTTGTGTGGTTTTTTGGTTGTGCAAGTCCTTAAAGAGTGAGATAATTCAAGGAGTCTGAGTCAGATATTACATTCAACTCTGCTTTTCAAAGCCACATCTCTATAATATGTATGTGTTGTATTTATTGGCTGGAAAAGTTAGCATCCACTTTTAAAACGTTTATTTCAGTGTATTTTAGTCTTTAACACTACTGTCTAATATCCCCACTGTTGGTGCTCTATTGTTACTGCCATGTCAACAAAGAAAAAGGTTGATTTTTTTTTTTTTTTTTTTTTTTTACCCTTGATACTGTTTGATGTTGTCAGATTCTGAAGAACGAAAACATGAAAGGTTTTAAAGTCCAATATGTGACAAGTGCACTTTTTTATTTCTATGTTTAAAAATTAGCTCCTATCCCAACTTTCATCTTTAAGTATCTCAGAGCTCTTTCGCTGCTGGTATCTGCTCCACAGGGCATGAATTTTTTGGGAGTTTCCATTGTGTGAGAGCAGTGCCTAGCCCACTAGATACTGTTGAATACTATGTCTAGTACCACCTTTGCAGAGGTTCGAAGCAGGTCAAAGTGACCTAAAGTGGCATGAAATCATGCAGATCATAGACTGGTAGATCTAGATTCCATATGGATGTCATGGTGTTGTGAAACCAAGCTATTGCAAAATCTCTGAAAATGTTGGAGCAAATTTTTGAGTCCACTCTGTCTTGACAAATCAACCATAAGTTTGAAGTCTAAACAGTTGGATTTTTTTTACCTGTAAAGACTTTAATACAATATTAAAATTGTATTCACTGTTTAAGTTTTATCATAATCCATTGTTGCATCACTTAAAGCTGCAGTTGCGCTGAAGGCAACATCACAATTGCTGCATTCCCACCACGTGGAACCGGCTCGACTCCAGGCACTCCAGGTACTATTCCTGGAGACTATTTCCAGGATACTACCGACTTTAGAGTACCTGGTTGTTATAGCGATGTGGTGCATTACTTCCATGTCGTCTACTCAGAGAGTTGTTAATGAACTCGCTCGTTGCATGTTGTCTCATCAAGCTCATGCTGAATTTTTGCGTTGGCCACCAAAGACTGAATCTCCTCGACCGACCATGATGTAGTTTTGTGGGCTGTCATATGGATTAACCTACCGCTATATTTACTGTCAAATTCCACCTCTGTTTTTTGTCACAGAGACAACTCTGACCAATCGGTGGTCTGCAGTGTTTACATATCACGTTTTAGTATCTGTTCCCCAGTCTTAGAACCTCAGTGGAGGTGATACCAAAAAACTAGTACCAGGTACCAGATTCCAGGTCCTTTTTCGTAATGGAAATGCAAAAAGGCCAAGTTGAGTCCGGTCAAGCCAGTACCACGTAGTGGAAACGCGGTGAATGTTATATGCTGCGTTACTGTGAAGATCAGTCGTGGTGAGGTAGTACTAAGGCTACGTCCAGACGACAACGCTCACGATATTTTTATTTTGCGGTTTCTAAAAGTTTCACCTCCATAAACATATCATTTCAAGAAATATCGGCGTCCAAATGGACACAAAACTCTGGATTAAAACAGTGTAATACGTGTGCCTCACCTATATGTTGCACTGTACAGAGACACAGAAAGAACCACAGGATACACCAACATCATAAAAGAGTGCAGGGTCTGGGTTGCCCTTCTAGCAGGACACCGTGGTGGATTTAAAAGTATCTGACGCATGTATCTGTTTATGCGTCTCCGCTGGTCGTTGAGTTGATACAGCATTACCAAGTTTTGTTGTAGTAGTGCTAATAAACTTAACAGCACAAACACAACTCTGTAATCAGCCGATGTTGTTAGTGTTGTTACCCGATGTTACGTCCATTCTTAAACTGTTCTCAAAAAAAGCCATTTCAGGGCACTGACAATGCCGGTGTCATGTGAACAAAAGGCCGAAACGATATTAAACTTTTGTGGATTGACATAATTTTGTTGTCGTGTGGACAGACTCAGGGTTAAAATGAGCCAAATCTTGCCAAGTCAAGCTGATAACAGCGGTTTCATACTGGAAACAGACTCCCAACACAAACTTCGCACAAGCATAAGTAAACATTACATGTTGTACCTTTTAAGTATTAGCTTTTATCAGTCATGGTTTAACATTTAAAGAGCAAAACAAACCAACTAAACTATTTTTACTATCTCAGGAAGAACTTCTTAGGCCACATAAAATATACATTACACTGTATGTAACTTTGGGATTTTGAACGTAATTAAACAGGACTGTAGTTCTGAAGTTATCATAGAGCTGCAGTCAGGATTTGCTGGTTGTTTGGAGGACTAGATTAAAAGCCACGCTCCCTGTCGGCTCCTCTCTGCTTGAATAAGGACCCTAATTATCAGGGCTGTAGTGTTTCATTCAGCCAGCTTCATATCTGCTATATGTGGGTGTGCTTAGTGGGTCTGTCTGTGTGGTTCAGTACGTCTCCTGGTGGGGTGCGTGTGTGTGACTGTGTGTGGAGGTGATTATTATCATGTCTGTCGGGCTGAGTGTACCCAAAAGGCTGACTCACGGTATGCCACATGTACACACACACAATCCCACACACAATCCTACATATGAGAGGCTGAGAAGTTCCATCTGTACGAGGGACATGGTCTCCTACGACTGGACTACACACTCAGACACATTAACTTACCGGTATACTTTACACACTTTTTTCTTTGTTCTGTCTGGACCTCATCAGAATAATGTACTGTTTATTTTTTCAACATGTGACTATGTAGCTGGTATGACAGGAATTTTTTGGGGCTTGTACCCATGAGAGAGCTACTATATATATATATATATATTCGGAGTGTGAGAACTGAGCCGTCCTCGTCCCTGATCTCTTTAATTACACACACTATCCCCACCATACACACACACACACACACACACACACACACACTCGCCTGCTTCCAATCCACACACGTTAATACAGGATTGCATAGTATATGAGCTGTAAGCACTTAAACACACAGTGCGTCTCTGCCCCCCACCCCCACCCCCATTGTCCTTTCCTGCCACACACACCAAAAACCCCCACAACACACTTTGTTCCCGAGGGACACACAATAATGCCTCCGCTTCCTTGTTTTGGGGGAGGAAGGACGCCAGTTGAACTCAGACATACATTTAATATTCTCACACTCTTATTATATTGCAGTGTGGTGCATTTATGATCGAAACAGCTGCGTGTATGAGTGTATGTGTGGGGTATTGTGTGTGTGTGGTACACTGGAGTCCCACCCACGCCCACATCAATCAGCAGTCCTCTTCCTGTTCACTTTACATGGCTAATGGTCTCCCACCGCACTTTTAACAGTGCAATTACACACACATACAATACAATACATAAAGCAGAGTCACACACTTGAGACTACAGACACTTTCCACACACACACACTTAAGGGAATATATGGGTGTAATAATATAACATCGTGGGAGCAACATGAGAACACAATACAGCTTTTTGATGATCTGGGTAAAATAGAAAACATAAGTTGCTTTGCGGACACTAGAAAGCAACAAGAAACATGAGCTGCGCCGCATTTGTACGACATTTACGGTCTGGGTATTTTTATGCAGGAGATTTTTTGAGTAAGTGGAGGCAGAATACAACAACAGTGAGCAGCAGATAATATATAGCCTGAATGCAATAGTTTACAGCTCTACAAAGTATAATTAAAGACTAGCAATCTGATGACTCCCAGATGTGCAAAGTGTCTTTCTAATTGACTAGATGCATCATAATTTGTACACTGGCTACTCTAACACTAGGGGAACCGGATTTTATGACCTCTGGAGTTTAATTATGAGCTTTTACTCATTCATAGAGTTATTATAGTATTGACATTTTCTTAAAGTTTTAATACAATTTAGTCCATCAGTTTGATTTTTGATTTAATATTAGCTGTCTTGCAAGTACACGAGTAGTTTTTGTTTGAGGAATTGTCAAGCTTTAATCAGTTTTTGTGTAGTTTAAGGATTAGTATTTCTAGTAATATGAAACATTCATAGAAACTTGAATTTTTTTTCTTTTTTGTTCATTTTATAGATCACTTTGGCTGCTTTTTGTTCATTTTGTTTCTTTTTTTGTTTTTTGATTTAATTTTGGTTAATTTATTGCCTATTTTTTCTTAGGATTTTGTAAATATTAGATTAATTTGGGTTTTTGTATTCAGTTTTGTTCATTTTCTTGCTGATTTGACTTTTTTTTTTTTTGAAAATTGAATTAGTTTAATGAAAATATACCTGATATAAAATATCACTGAAGCTTGCATGGGAGTAGCATAACCCATGGAACTCTGGTATTTGGGAATTTAACCTCTATGAATGTGTTTGATGTGAGGCAAGTCTGTTTTTTTTCACTCAAATTTACTGACGTTCTCCAGATCTGTTGTCAATTCTCACCACTTACAGATAGCTGTAGAAATATAGAAAACTATCCTTGCTGTAACTGTCTAGCTTGCTAGCTCTCCTCATCTTTTTGAGAAGTAGATTTTCTGAAGAGTTTGTTCTGTCAGTTAAACAGTCTTCATATTATTTCCCAACATTAGCCTCATGAATTCCCATCCAAAGCACTTTTTAAATTGTCATTTAGAGTCACTAGTGCAGCCTTAATAGTCCACGACCTGGAAATAGGCTGAATAAATGCACAGTGGAATCAAATGTCCATTTGCACGGCACTAATATTATCACAGGACTACTGTTTGCCGGGATAAGGTAGATTATTTGAGGTGGAACTTTAACCATACAGCTTATATACATATCAGATTCACACTCTTATTGCAAATAACCAGTCTACTGGTAGTACTTGTTCCGTGCAAATAAAGCTTTACAGAATCATTGTTTATTAAAGATCCCATATTATGCAAAACCCTTTTATTCCTGAACGTACTTAACCTTGCTCAAATCACAGCAGAGCTTGGTAATCAGCCACTAAATCACAAGTTTTATTTTTATTCAGGCAACAAAATGGGTAGTTGTTGTATTACCATTTGATACAAGCATTTGTTCTGCAGTCACTCTTCCTCTGATTCATTTCATTTATTGCATGTCTTTATGTTTGAAGGTACACAGAAGTCTCTATTGGTCCCAGAAGCACAAATGCTTAAACAAAACCTCCATACAAACATGCTGCCTTCCAGTGTTGTGAAGAGTCCCACTGTGCTGCGTGCCTCTTCTTCCTCTAAACAAAACACATTATTGAACATTCATTATCACTTGACAATACTCTAGATCCACCCTGGTGGTACATACCACACATGCCACGCACTTGCTTCATCAGGGGCTTGAGTCTGAACACACACACTCACGGACATGTCTTGTCACACCTCATTACATGCCTATGATAGTAGAAATACCTTCAGTTAGCAGAAAATATACTAAGTAACCTGTTGTGATATGAGAGTCTGATAGCATTGGCAAGTCAGTGAGATGTTTTATAATGTTCAGACGTTATTGTGGTTCTTATATTACAGCATATGGTATCTTCTTATGTTGTTTTTAGAATCTCTGCGATCATAAATAAATGTGTGTATGTCATCACCTCAGCATCATCCATGACACACTACCATCCTTCCTGCAGCAGATAATTTTGCCTCCTGTTGTCCTGCTGAGGCAGTCCTTTCTAAATATAACCACTTGGTTTTGTGTGTATGTGGTGTGTGTATTTAACAGTGTGTGACGCATACGGTTGGTTGTGGTGCAGGATGGTAACTTTGGCCAGGAAAGCCTGGAACACCAAATGTTTCCTGCATTAGAGACCCATGTGTATTTGTCTAATCTTTGTTTACATCATAGAGCCGCTCAGCTGGCTACCTGAGCTGACATACTGTGTATTTTATTTTTATAGCTCAGATTTTATTCATAGGTGCAACCATTTGTATTGTTCGGTGACAGCACAGGTAATATTGCAACAGTGTTTGCTGTTAGGAAACAGATTTAACTTCCCTTTGAGCAGCCATTCAGATTGCATGGATAGCAATGTGCAAAGAAGGTGTGGCAATGTACTCGGCTCACTTAAGTGAAGTTTAAGTACATGAATAAAGAAATAAAACTAAAACACTTAAAGGAGGACAGGTTTCTAATCCTATCACAATCTGAACAAAGATTTCCCCTCATTATTTCTCTTTTCTTGCTTCCTCTGCCCTCTGGCAAACCCACATTAGTTTGAACTATCTTGTTTACATTTTGAAACCAGAGATAGAGATTGGTCATATGTACCCTAACTATGTGAAACATACTGTGTACTTAAGTCATATTAGAAGCAGAGGTGTGAATCTTCACTGGCCCCATAATTTGGTTGGATTGTGATTCATCCGTCAATGTTTCAAATCCACAGTTAATCTTAATGCATCTCAATGTATCCCTTTGACAGTTTTCTATATTGCTGCATATGGTTTGTTTTTCAGCGGTTAATATGATAAAAGCATCAGAGAGCATTAGAGAGGATGCAAACCCACTGCACCATAATCTTTAATTAGTGCAACAACTTTAGAAGCATGTGCATGCATTCATGTTCCCGATTGTTTTAATACAAGTTCCTCAATAATCACAAGAAATTCAAGCCTTGCACTTTCAAAAGTAATGCCAAAAATTATTAAAACCAGTAATTAAAGGTATCGATCAAGCAAGCTTTGAAAATATCAACAATTCTAAAAATTATTTTTCATTCCAGTTTTCCGCAGCTTGCTCCTAGAGTATGTTTCAACACTCATGTTAGTCCTTTTAATTTGACATGATCACAGGAAATGTTTCTAGTAACGCTGTAACTGTAGCTGCAAATTATTATTAGTATTAAATGTTATTATTGTTGCATTAATATTAGTATGAATAATAATAATAATGATATACTATCGGTTAATTTTCACTGACTATAGGGTATTAAATTAGAAAATGCATCAGACAGAATATAATGTAATAAAACAGTCTTATTACTTTAGGATTGTTATGAGAGAGAGACAGAATAGCTGCATATATGAACAATATTTGTGATCCAGTATGTAAACATTGCAAAGAAAAACTCAAATTAGTCATCATATATTATCACTGAGCAAAATATATCAGCAATAACATTATAAAATATATCAGACAGAATACTATGTAAAAAAATAATAATAAGAAGAATGATGTAATGAGACTGTTTTGCTGGTCATCATAACACCCAAAGGCTTTATTTCAGCTCGTTCACACATAATGTGGATCTATTTATACATATCCAAATGAATCTAATCTTAACATCTTGATACAGGATCTTTGTCTTCCGTGGCGTCAGGGGGTAAATACTCTTCCTCCTCCAAAAATAGACAGTCACACGGAAATAGCTCGTGCGCTCCTCCACCGTCAGTCACGAGTCCGACATAAAACAAAAAAAAAAAAAACGGAGTCAAACACTCCGGAGTGCGTTTGACTAAAATAGACGGTGTCGGGAGGAGGCGGCGGTGGGACGAGCTCCGGTACCGGGAGTCGTGGAGGGAGTAAGACTCGGTGCCAGTTTGCGCTGTCAGGGAATTCCTGGGCCGTGCGGTGACGTCACGACGGGCGTACGTGTGCGTGTGTTTGTGAGTGTGCGTGGCTCTGTCCCTTTAAAACCAACAGAGCTCAGCGCAATAGGATCCCTGCCTGTCTGCTGCCGACTGTGTGCACAGGAAAAAAAATAATAGAGCTCGACGCGGACAGACACATAGAGACCCAGGCAGCGTCTGAACGGAATAATAAGAATAATAACAGCAATAATAATAACAGAAATCCGCAGAGGGACGGGCCCAGTGCGCACCGAGCGACGCGCGCCTTCAAGTTTCGCTGTTTGGAGAGGAAGCGGCGGAGACTTTGGAGGGATTACAGGCTGGAGCTGCTCTCAGCCGGCTGCTCGGGAATTTCTGTGCAGACTCGGAACTCCACACTTGCGGATACTCAGCCGATAAGGACTCCGCCGAATCTCAAGCCCGGATACATTTTACATTTTTTTTTTTTGGGGGGGAATATGTCACGTTCTGGAGCGGCCATCGGGAAAACGCTTGAATGAACGGTGAGTGCAAACTGAGATGGGATGATTCAAATATCCACTGTGTTTTGGTTGTAACCAGGGAAGTCAGTGTCAGTACAGAAGTTTTACCGTGGTGTAAACCCAGCTTGGACTTGAGGAACCCCCTCGAACTTTATCTTTTCGGTGAGTCAAGATAATGATGAGTTAATTATGGTAATCGATTAAAGGAGCGGTCGATCGCTTAGATTTGTTAAGGTGGGGGAATTTCGTAGTGTTTTTTTCTCACTCGTAGGTGATTGTTTAATCCCACGCGTGCCTCAGTTCAGTGTTTTCCTCCGATCTGCGATTGTTCATCATTACGGGACGTGTTTAATCATTCATAACACGTGGATTAGAGTAACTTCTGACTTCTGTGAATATCACCGCTTTACGTGGGAAGAGCATTCATGAATATCCCCGGCAACTTTTTTGATTTTTTTTTTTTTTCCCCAAGGAGTTATTTCTGAGTATATTTGATCTGGCTTGTAAATGAGCCACATCAAGTCGTACATTTATGAAATCTTGAAAATGACCCCATTCTCCACCCGTCTTCATGTGTGACACCCCCGGTTTTAAGTTAGTCATTGCTGTCCTGAAAACACATGATCATCCAATGGCTAGAAAAGGGAAGGAGAACTAGAGGACAGAGAAGGAAAATTGCCTGTGTAAGGAGATCTCACGCCATTGTGTATGTGTGTGTGGGAGTGGGGGTGGGCAGGAGCACTGAGGTCGGCAGCCGTATAAAGTGAATGGATAGCTGCCACCCCCAGTCAATCCTTACGCACACAAAGAGCTGGACTGAAAGGAAGTGATTTGCATCACCTCTCTTCTTGGGGGGCGGGGTGGTATTTTGGTCCTGGATATCTGGGTTTCAGGGGTCGTCAGTGCACAAAAGTCTGACCACATAGTGTTGTTTTGTCTGTCTGATCCGCTATCTAAATATCACGTTGGAGCGGTCACTGGCATCGAATGCGCAATGGAGGGATTCATATTTTTTAAAAATATACTATTTGTAGAAGTGTAGTTTCGCCTACAACTACATAAAGCAATGAAACTGATAAGACTAGGTTTTTAAGTGTGCCAAGTACGCACAATTATTTGGCACTGAAATTACGCACAGTGCCAATGCGCATGGCGTGTGATAATAATGATAATCGTTGTGTTCCTAGTGATAGCTATTAGTGATATAATTAGCTGCCCATTGTTGATACTGATGGTGTCATTGCATCACCGCCCCCAGACGTTTAACAGCATACCTATTCACCAGCCACAAGACAAGAAGTTGAGAGTCTGCTGACTTTGGGGGGTATTTGTCACTTTATTACTAGCTATAAACGCGCAAAGATCAGGAAGAGCGCATTGTGCTGGCATGGGGTCGCGAAGAAAACAAAAAAAAGACTTTGATGGTTCGCTTCCCCTCAATCAAATCGATTGGCATGGAAATCAGTGGTGCGTTTGATGTCTGAGGTTGTAAAAAGTTAGAGCTCCAAACTCCGGGCCGGCTGTGTGCTGCCTCAGCTCTCCCCCGCCCCCGTTTGTCCCGTGATCTCAATAGAAGCGTGTGTGTGAATGAACAATCACCGCCCATTCTACTATGAGTGATGACGAACATGGAGGAATATTAAAGTGATACACACGCCGCCAGCAGGGAGAGAAGTGAGTGAGTGAGATGACGGTGGAAATGAGGTTGCTAACTCAACTATTGTGAGTCACACAGATCCACACATGAAGTTAGCAGGGGAGGCGTTTGTACGTGTGCTACTTTCCCAACACCCCCACCCACAGCGATCCCATGATGGGTGAGTTGGGGGGAGTCTTCAGTAAATTAAAGATTTCCTCCTGATTGACATTGAGGGTGTGTATGGATGCCCGTGTACATGACCGGCATGAGAAATGGGTCAGTAGGCTGAGTTGAAGTGCTTACTCATCTAATACCACTTTGTCAGGAAACAGGAGCTGTGTGGCCATCTACAGATTTGGTCAGTTGTCCTTTTGAAGCCCTTATTGAGAGCTATTTCTTAATTAAAAACACACGCACACACAACCTCTCTGTGTACATGAATGATTTTAAAGGAAGGATGTAAGAGGAAGTGAATGAAATGATGTTGGTTTGTGTGGTGCTACACTCACAGCCTTTCCTGTAAAGGGTGTTGTTTCTCTAGAGAGCTGGTCAAAATGAGACAGAGGGTAAGGGGGGAATTAGGGAGGTGCTGCACAACATCTGTCACACTCCCAACAGGTCAGGTGTCAAAACACAAGTTCTTCTTTGTAGTAGCTGGCACATGGGTTAAAAACAACTCAACATTTTCCACTACATCTGGTCAGAACCAAAGCAGACACTTCACACTTCATGATGCACTGCTATATTTTATTGCTTTTCGCTTACGTGATAGACATTAAATACAGAACTATTTAGAGTCTAGAAACTGAATGTTTTTAATTAGCGTTTGTCTTAGTTGTGATTATTTCATATTAGTATTAGTAGTGAAATCCCGCTCAGTTTTTTTAGCATCCTGTAGTTAACACAAACACTGCATCTGTTTCTTGACAACAGGCTGAAGGTTTCAGAGTTGGTCGGGGTTATAGGGAGGAAAAACTCACTTCACCAGGTGTGGAATTCCACCACGCAGTGTGAAACTGCCTGCTGTAGATCCTGCATTTGTAAAGTGGAGATCAGTGCCAAAAAACACGATGCAGGCAGCTTTCTGTAAGGTCTATATACTGTACCATTTTTATGCTTTCATAGGCTTTTATGGCTTGGAATATAAAAACACACACTTTGGATGACATTAATCACTTACTTATGGATGAAGTCATGGTCTGTGATATTTATTTCTCATTAGTTTCTATGGAACAGCAGGACTCTGCTATACTGCCAGCCAACCACGAGGCGCAAATATCTATAACTATAAATACTGGTCATGATGCAGCTATGGATTTGCTCCAATTTCTGTTACACTCAGTTTTAGACCTGAAAATGGTAAGGAAAACCAGATCTGTGTAATTTCATCCAGAAGTGAAGCAGCAAACGTACTAAGAGCTTTTAAAAGAACAGACAGTAAATCAAATGCAGCCAAAAGCTGCAGCAAATAGTCCATGGTGGCATTTTATGGACATAGGCAACAATAGAATTACATAAAAGAAAAGGCAGAATAATGTCCCGGGATACTATTAATGGAAAGGAAGAGCTCTGCCACACTTTGCTGTGTTTATGTGCTCTATCCGTTTGCCTGTGTAACAAAGTTGGAGAAAAAAGGGAAAGTTTTCCCTCTGAGCTCAGTTCCTCTGTTATCTCTGGCTCTTTGCCACTGATGATGATGACACAGTTGATGGGTGGTGTACAAACCTACATGCTGCGTATGTGTGTGTCTGTGACTCATACAGAGTTACAAATAGACTCACACCTTGGAAAGAATTTTCTTCCTTCCTATTTTACCTCCCCTCATCTCCTGTGGCTACTTTTTTCCCCTCACCACGACCTCGTTGGTAAAATAAAAGATAGCTCAGCCAGTGAGAGCATCATGGGAAGTGAGAGGAGAAGAAGAATACAGAGGAAGAAAAAAAATGTATGAACATCATCCATGTTCAAGGAATCCGTAAGCAGACCTTGGATATTTGCTTGACTAAAGGAACAAACGGCAACGTCATAACAAAACCGCTCTGCCTGCGTCACCGTTGTCCTGGTCAAGTCAAAATAATTGTGCATAATTACACCCACTGTAAAAACAGAACTGGACTGGCCATCTGTATGCATGCTGTCATTATCTCTGAGGCATATAGGGTACACACACAGACTGCTGATGAGACATATTGCTGCTTGTGAGTCCAAGGAGGAAGAGGGTGGTGTATCAGGTCAGAGTGTCCTTTACCACAGTAAACATGTTGATTATTGTAGTCCTCTCATAAACCTATTATGAATTCCTCCCTGTGCCTATCTCTGCCTCTAAAGCTTAGTTTAATAACTGTTAGTGAAGATGTGGCCTGTTCCCCTGACAACTGTTACCAAGGTAGCCAAGTCTCATCTTGTTTGTGGCTTGTGTGTGCATTTCCTGGGTAGTCAGGAGTGTGTGTTGGTCTTGATCTGGTGATAAAAACACCTGGAGACAGACAGAATGTTAAAGATGAGGGGACATTCTGACTAGAGGATGTGTTTCTTATAAAAGGCAGAGTGATGTTCTGTTTGTTTTTCAGAATTGTTTATCAGAAATCACCCCAGAAGCACAGAGAAAAATCCGGGGCTTTTGAGGTTGGTGAAGTGTGGAAATCGAGAATGATGATTTTCAAGCCATTGTCAGTTCTCTCTGAAACGCCCACGTCCTTTCAGGTTTCCGGTTTGTCAGGATTTATGCAGTTTTCCTTTCTTAACAGTTACAAGCCAGGTGTTGAGTCATCCTCTTCCCAGCGTTCACATACACACATCTTGATTTAGACTCTGATGTTTTTTGAGGTGTTATCAAGTCTGTCAAGAAATCTGTAACACAGAGTTTCTGTGAAAGTGAAGCGGGGAGGAGTGCCTGTGACTTAGAGAGGGGTTACTCAGTCCACACACACACACACACACACACACACACACACCACACACACTCACTCTGCCATCATATGTTTGTCATTCGTTTCTACCAGGAGCTAAAAAGAAGAGAAACTAGGCTTTTCACTTAGCTCCCAGGGTCACAGCCAAGTAAATGGTTTTTCAGGTCAGTTGACTGTTGTTTTGTTGACGAGGCTTGTGTGAGTCATGAGTTACACACACGTGCCATTCACACAAGATGACTGTGTGTCTGAGTTATATTTTAAGAACTGTAAGTGAAAGTAGACAGATTTTTTGCAGTTGTTGTTTCACATCTGCAGAGGTTCACAGTCACCCAGATCACTTTTATCATATTTTACAGCCAAAACGCCTCTGTAGATGCACTTAAACAGATACTCTGAGTTATCTGTTCTGCAGGAAGCCTCAGCCTCCAAACCCCTCCCTGAGGCCTCTCCTACACACCCCTAAGGGAGGCCTACTTCCTGTGGCTGTGACGACAGCTTCCTTTCCCCTTCAGCTTTGTTCCCCTTCATGTTAATGTTACACACATGCATCTCATCTATGTGTGTGTGTGATACACCACAGTAACCCTGTTGTGTGCTGTCAGTCGAGGGCCCAGATGTCACGGTGGTGAGTGCAGGAGACAAAAAGGGCCTCATGTTCTCGTATTTGTCTTTAAGCTCCTCCTCCTCAAACAGACAAAAATATAGACTACCTGCTTCTCATCAGCGTGTCACAGGGGTTCAGGAAATGAACTTTTTCATCACCTGTTTGGCAGCCAAAGCACTTCCTTAGAATAAAACATTGATAAAAAAAATAAGCTGGTGACAAAACCAGACAGTATGCTGACGGGTTAACCACATTTTTATTTCCACCAACAGCCAAAATGGGCCAGTGTAAGCGAGAGAGGCCTTCAGTCGACAGCAGCCACCAATCACTGTTAAATATCATCTAGATGTTAGAAGCAGCTGAAGTCCGGCAGAGGTGAAATGAGAGGTTTCTCTCTTCTTTGCTTTATGGCCTTTCTCTGTCATGGTCTGAATGTAGAGCAGATGTGTTTAAGTCCGGAGCAGATGAAGTGAAACAAATAAGAGCTTTTATCTGGTCTGTTTTGACTGCCTGGTGTGCTGCTGGTGAGCGTTAAGGACCTGGGTGTAACTGGGGTAAAGGTTACATCAGTGATCATTCCCCTGGATGTACAGGTTAGGTTGATGGGATGGTGTTCTTTAGAGATAATCATCTGTCATGGAGGTCTGATGGGCTTCCATCACATTTGCTTGCTGTGTCCTCAGCTGACCTGTTCTACACTGTGTGAGCTGCCAGAAGCAGTGCTGTGTGTATGGATGTGGACGCGATGGCCCACATCACTGTCTTGGAACGGCACGCACTGACGTTTGCACAAGAACAAACAAATAAATACTGTGGCGTACATGCACGCACACAGGGAGCCTGGCAACGAGGCGAGGGCGGACGGATGCAGGGGCTGACTGTTCCTGAATGTGTGTTTGAGAGAGAGAGAAAAATTTGTGGTGTTTCCTCCAGAACACGATCCCTATCTGGGACTGATTATGTAATGGCCAAATGGAGTAGAAAGGGCGAGGGAGGATAGAGCGAGACAGACAGAGAGAGTCAGAGGACCATGCAGGCCTTTATGCTGTCTTCCACTATAACTCTGCCACCACTTTGCTTCAGTTTTTTTGTATCTTATCTTTCATTTCTCCCGGCCTATCATAACAAAACTTTTCTCATGACAAAGTTACATTCAGAGATGGTCTAAAGCAGACCCTTAAGCCAATTCACAGACACCTAACAGAATCCTCCAGGAGCAAACACTTGATAACAGTGGAGAGGAAAAACTTCCTTTTAACAGGCAGAAACCTTGAGCAGACCCCAGCTCTTGGAGGATCTGCCTTGACTAGTTAGGCTTATCTAGTCATGTCTTTTTAGACAGTCTCTACAGCTGCTTTATGAGGGCTTGAACACTGTCCAGCTATGCATTCAACCCCTCCAGCTCTTTGTGTAGCTATTTTATTCTTTGTCATTTTTCCTGTGGGTACATCTTGTAATTTTTCCTGTGGGTACATCTTGTAAAAACTATCTTTATATTTAATGTGTCTCTGTTGTACTCCTACACCACACTGCTAAAAGTTCAGCCTTTCGTATCATTCATCTTCCTCTTACATGAGACAACATAAGCCTATGTTTCCTCTACCTGTATTACCCCAGACTCATTCAAAGTGAAATTATTATTTTCTCCCCTTTTCTAAATATATATTAGTGTTTTTATGGTGTGTTTGTGTGTTTTTATTTTTTGCAGTGTAAGCTCTCCCTGCAGTCTGTTTTCCTCTCATGGCCTCCGTGTGGTTGCCTGGCTGGAGACCAGAGCGGGCCAGTCATTGGCAGGGGTGGATGAAGGAGGGTGAATAAATTAGGCTATTGCACTGTCACACGTCATGTGAACATCTTAATTTCAAGCATTTGTTCCCCATCTCAGCTCCTGTTGGTTACTAAGCAGCCTGTTCACAGCCTCAAGCTTATAACTTTGTGACATGTTGGATTATGGTGGACCTCTTTTTCATTACAGTTATTTTATTGTGCGTCTTTGTTTGATGCCACATGGTTGCTTCGTTTTCTTTGGAACTTCTTGCTCAGTACATTTGAAAATAGCTGACACAGCTTTGCCAAAGCTTCATGCTTCTTTCCCCCCCCCAGCTGATTGTTGGTGTTGTCGGAGACAAAAACTTGCACAGCTATGACAGCGGGGGTGTTGACAGGAACCACTCTCTGATGTCTCACATCGATGGGGGGATTTTACTTGAAAAAGATACCATGGGGGGAATTTTGTTGTAATTAACTGAATCTAATAATGTGTCATAAATAAACAAATGAGCCTGTATACACTAGGGAGTAGTAAAGGCCCTAAGATAGTACTGAGGTAAGTAGGTGAAAATGAAATGAGTATCAACATGAGCTTTAGGGACGCTGCTGAAGCTTAATATCCGGGTTTTACACGACAAAATGTATGTTACTAATGGTTGTATGATACGATAACAAAGGTAACCTGAAGTTGAGATTCATCATCGTGTTTGTAGAATTTGCGTGATCATTTCTCTTTAAACTTGTGGTTTTTATCGTCTTGGTGCTTCTCTTGGTCATAAAACCCCCTACAGCTTGTCATCACATCCTGTTTGTCAAAATACACAATTGCTTGCATGCACAATCATCACTATGGGCTACATAGGAAGCAGAAATTACATCATGGCGTCCGAGAAATTCCCACTGTTGTGACATCAGCATCAGAGGAACACGCCTCCGGTCACCTGACTGTAAGAAGTGTCCCATGAGGGCGGAGTTTGGGGGAGCGGTTTTGGGTAAGCCCTTTTCCAGGGCACTGACTTGTTAGGGGTTCCCCAGGGGGAAAAAAAAAATGAAATGAAAGCATACTCAGACGTACACTTCCCTGTCACATACTGTAGGACAATAACTCATAGCTGTTACAAACACATTTCATCACTTTGATATCACAGATACCTGAGCTGGTATGTGACACTGTCTGCCGTCTGTATACACGATCTGGTTTCAGAGTACTGAGTTTCTCACACTCTGCTGGGAGAGAGGCTGTGAGCAATGTGATAGCTAGGATAGCAACTGGAATAGACGACCGTTTGGTCACAACAGACATAAACACACACCCTCTATAAAAGTTGTAATTACAACCACACCACTGTGTCCCCACTTGCACTCCTGAGTCACAGCTGGGTCTCTTGCTGGATTTTTCGGAACTTTGGGCCAATTTACACTCTTTCCTGTCCCCTCAATGCTGTGCAAGGTATTTTTTTACTATATTTCCTCAGTGTTGCTCTTTCACATGTGATAGTTGACTTAGCCCGCCCTGCTCTTCCTGTTAAAGTAGAATCAGTGTAGAGCTACCACAGTGAGTCTCACCATTGTGTCTGTGTGAAAAGAAAAGTGAGTGAGCGAACAAGAGCCCCCCTCGCTCCTATTGTGTAGGCCTCCCTGCTGATTTACCCCTTTTCTTCCGAACCACCCTCAGGTTTTCTACACGATCCTGAAACCAGGCGTCACCTCAAAAGTCAGTTGTGCAGGGGTGACTCGCCATGTAGGAAGAAAAGCCGGGCCAAGAGATTCATAAGGACAACCTTCAAAACCAAATTCTGTCATCTTATGTGACAATTTAGGCTCATGAGAGGCAGCTAGGCGTGACAGCTTTGATCATGACTTCGAGTATTGTGTTTATCCAGCGTTCATGTTGGTTTTTATGACAGCTTGACATGAATGTTTTTGCTCTTGTCTGTCTTTCAGGGTTGAGGAGACCCCAGAGAGATGATTGGCAGCCGAAGCTGAGACTTGACACAACTGTGAATCAATAACTTGGTGCTATTCTAAAAGGTACGCTCAGCATGAGTCTGTGTTTGTATCAGTTTGTTTTAACGTGTCGAATGCAGTCTTGACAGTTAGCACCAGACTTTTCTGCCAACCTATCTTTATGCAGCAGCAGCGTCTGGTGGCTCATGATCCCCGTGAGGCGGAAGGGAAAAGATAGAGGGTGGTGTGTAACAGATGAGCTAGAGGCACACAGATATATCCCTTTCTGGGCTTTTAATAGAGCCATAGAGAGCCAGAGTTGGTGGGAGGAAGAAAGGAATAGAAGAGGAACTGGTGGGAGGAAGGACTGCGTATGACCAGAGCTAATTTAGGAAAGCTGTTGGAAGAGTGCTGCTGTGCTGAGCAAGAGAAAATGAATCATAACCTTTGTGTCTGTTAGCAGCAGGCCCATTACTTTACATTTTAAAGTGGTATATTATTTGTTCAGTTCCTTAAACAGCACATTTTACGTCTCACCTGGACAAGATCTAATGGTGTTCTTTATTCAGTGGGACACAGTGTAATATTTAACACAGATGACTAATAAGGACATGAGATGGTTTGTGATATACCTTATACAACAGAAGTTGTTGAGGTAGGTAACATTAGTTTTTAAAAGCACTGGTGAATGTCTGGGTGTGAACGCTACCTCTTTTGTTGTCATTCTTAATGGAGGTACTTTGAACTGTGGATTTCTTTGTACCTTGACACCTTCTGTTGTAGTTTGTGTGTGTGTGTCCAGTGCTTCAGAAAGCAGGGAGGGGTGGGAGATATCGCTGCTTCTTTTATGCATTTTACCCTTAACTGCTTTTCCTTTGTGCTGTCTCAGTGTATGTGTGTATACAGTATGTGTGTGGGAAGGTGTGGGTGTTTTCATGGCACCGTTCCTGCTCTCCACTCCACACCACCTCCATCCCTTCCCTCTTCTCCATCTCCATCTTTTCTCCTTAATCTTTCCTTCCATCCTGTTCAGACCGTCTGTCGCTGCTAACCCCCCTCCCCTTCTCCATCACGCCTGCCGTAATGAGATTAAACCTTAGTGTATCCACTAGGCAATGCACACACACACACACACACACACACACACACACATACACCCTTTAGAGCACAGCACACACAATCATCCATTTAGGAGTGCACACTGTCTCTTCCAAATGCACTAAACCACCACAAAACTGACACAACCATGCAGCACAATTGGCATTACTTCCAGGCCTTGTGCGTGCACACGTACACACACTTGGCGTGCGACCAAGGCCCCTCTCTCTTAGTCTTTGCCTGTGTTTCTTGTTATCAGGAGGCCCATAGTAAGGATTACAGTAACCCCAGGTCGGTCCTCATAGGTGAGCTCCCCACTGAGCCATCTGGATCTGGGTAGTAGGCTTTTTCTGTACATTATAGCTCACTGGCGCCGCCTACAGGCTAGCTAACACTTAACAACCAGTCAAAGACAAAGCTGTATACAAAAGGATATTATAGCTTACACATCTTTACTAGCAAGATGTTTTTTTATAGTTGCATTGGAAGTCTTCTAAATATCCTTCCATCTCCGGTGGCTTAAAGACCACGTCTTTTCTAAAACTCAAGAAAATTAAATACATATTGAGAAGGTGTACTAACAAGTTCTTCCCCAAATGGCAAACCTGTATTTCGTATTTGGCAAATTTAGAGGTACTGCCCGACTGAATGTGTGGCTGTTGTTGTTGTATATTATAATACATAAGTAACCATTAGTTTGTGCTGGTCAGGATGAGCTGAGGTGTGTGGTGGGTTTTGGGGTGGTGATTTTTTTTTTTTTTTTTTTTTGTGGGGGGGGTACAGTTTGTTCATATCATTATACTATTAATTAATTAGTTACATTCTAATTAGAGTGCTGTTTCATTTGTTGTATTTGTGTGTGTGTATGTATGTATGTATATATATATATATATATACACTTTGCAAAAAGGAAGATAAATTGTAATTCTGTGACTGGAAGTATCCTATTTTTCTTAAAAAAAATATTTTGGGAAAAAAAAAAGACAAAGGCACATAAACATCTGGTTTGAGACATCACGTAAAGTTTGGTTGTCCTAATGTCATTTGGGGTACATGTCTTAATCAGAAGCAAAGGGAATATGAAAACTAAATGTGCACAAGTAAGAGTGCTTCATTTAGTTTATACCCACTGTTAAATTCCTGGATTTTTGCCCATTTCTCTCCCCTGTCTCACATAATACCTACACCCTGTGCTCTCCACTGCCAAGCTTTCAAACTCACACATACACCCACCAACTAGCCTATATAATGGTGAGCCCACTGGCATTTATTGACTTTTCACTGTATCTCTGTCTAACTCTTTCTCACAGTGGTTCTCCTGTTCTCTCTCCATTCCCCTCTCTCTCTCCCTATAGCCAGCTTTGGGTGCTTGGTGCTGAAGGTAGAGAAGTTGGACAGTAGAGATTTTCTCAGTGTTGGAGTGAGGCCCTCTCTCTGCTGCAGTGGAGGGCTTCACAGACACAGCTAGTCTGGTGAGTACAAGCTCAATGATTTCTTTAGTGGAGTCTTACTACAGGGAATATATAATGTATGGAATATGGTATTAGCATTGTGGAAATATTAAAGATTAAGCAAGAACTTCCAGTAAATGTCACTTGTATTCCTTTTCTGTCCTTGAAGATAAATAAAGCAGGCTTAAAATAATTACATTTCTGAGTCAAATTCTTTAGCTGCAGTCTTTAATTTTGATGAGCTACCTAGTGATTGCAGTGCACCAGATTTTTAAAGTGATCTGTTTGGTGTTTGTGCAAATCTGCATTTGACCACAGATCCAGAGAATGTTATAACATGAATAATTCAGTGAATGAAATTCTAAATATGTTATATTTGTATGTCTGTGCTTTAATTATGTCTGCTTTATTAACACCCATAGGCTGGATGCATCACGCAGTAGAGCAGTTTGGCGGGCGTGGCACACGGGATTCCTTCCCTCTGGATGGACTCAACCGGGGACCACTGGCTCCCGTGGGCGGCCGCGCCTGGCAGCCATCTGCCAGGTCAGTTGCTGTGACAACACAAAAACAAAATTTTTCACAAACACTGTTGTTAACGGATAGCTTGTCAGATTTACCTGACCTGTAATTAGAACTCTAAACTACTGTTCTATCCAGGAGTTGAAGTAGAAGCTTAAATTCACTTCACTGTAATACTGAAGCTGCGGAACTGTTGTTAAACAATGAATAATCATCTTTTCATCAGTGTGTATGGTCTTCTTTTTATCAGGTGTTTGCCTGGAATGAATCAACACCAGCTTCTTCCCCATCTACCTCCTGGTCCTATGGGCGGACTGAACCAACCCAGTAAATTCTTTAATAATGGGTAAGGCACTGACTTGATCACTGTTAGAAAACAGGTTTTAGTTACAAAAAATGACATAATTGAACATGATTGACATGTAACATTCATTTTCAGAGGGTCTTTTGAAATGTTGGAATAGTTTTCAAAACTTTTTTTTTTTCTTCTTCAGTCCCATACGAGGAAGTGAGAAAGTGGAGATCCCACAACCAATGTTACCAGGTCTGCAGAGGGAGCAGCAGAGACCTCCTCCTCATCATCTTCATCCCCCTCCTCCTCATAGGGCATGGGAGCAGCTGGGCCAGCTGTATGAATCCCACCTCCCTCCTCAAGGACATCCTGTTGTACCCCTACCCAATGAGCACTCACTTCGTCTCCATAACATAGGCTATGCAGGCAGTGGCGGACCTCCTCCTAACCCCCATCTCCCCCCTAACAGGCCCACTCAACTGCTGAAGGTAAGCATCATCAATATGATTCCACAGATGATTGTAGGCATAAACAGTTTTCATAAATGAGGGAAAAAAGTCATTTTTCAGTTTTAATGCTTTTATACTTCCTGTCTGCTTTAGTTTGGGGGTCCTCAGGAGCAGCATGTTCCCAGGGGTCCACCATTTCTGGGAGAAGAGATGTGGGCTCAGGTGCATCAGGTATGAGCTCTCTGGTTGGCTGTGGTCATGTTTCATCATGCTTACGTATGCTGTTGACACAAAAACCCTTGTTCTGACTGTCAGTCTGACTGTAACCTCCCAGCTGAAAGACCTACCGCAGCTATGTCAAGTGTCTGAAGAAGTTTTGACTGATGATGACTGAGTTTGTTGTTTTTATAAACCATCTTGTTTTAATTTTTGTCTTTGCAGCAGAGGGGTTACCCAGGGAAAATGCTTGGAGGTCAGCTGAAGAGACCGGGCCCACCACTGGGAGAACATTCTGTTATTCAGCATACTCCTCCACCAGCGCTGCACCCGTCCTCCCGCCCAGCTGCTGAGGACTGTCCCAGCCCCAGCAAGAGGAAAAAGAGTTCAGATCAGGTATTTGACAGAAACAAACATGTCACTTCCATTTGTACCAAGGATGTCACAGGGAGCAGTGTTTCCAAACCCCAGTTCTAAAATAGTATGTCAGATCTTGAAATTATTTTCCATTTAAATATCTAATTTCCTGTGCAGGTGTTTCATTCTGGGCTGCAGCGATTCTCTGGCCCTCCTCAGGGTTTGTTATCTCAGCAGCAGTCATCAGCCCACCACCTCCCACCAAAACCGGCCTTCTGGAACCCCCTTCACAAGGACAACACACCATGGCAGCCCCACACCTCTGAACGCAAGAACCCACCCTCCTCTCAGGAGTTCCAGGTCCGAACTGTAAGAAAAAATCTTCATTAATTAAATAGTCATTTTAACCCATAAAGACCCAGACATCCACTGTCGACCAAAAGTATCTACTGATCTAAACTGTTCATTAATCCTATCAATCCATGTAAATAATTGGTGTAAAATGCAATTTATCATCTTTTCATGGTCATCAGATATGACCCATTTGGACATTCAGAGGCTCTGTAATGAACATGGAAACAGTCTTCTCCTTCAACACTGATTCACCAGTAAAACTCATGGAGTTTGATCAATCACAGTGGATGGAAACACTAGGTTTATGTTCAATTAATGATATATTTTACTGAAAAAGTCACTTTTTCGGGTGACACGGTGGTGCAGTGGATAGCACTTGTGCCTCACAGCAAGAAGGTCCTGTTCCCAGTCGATGGGGGTGGGACCTTTCTGTGTGGAGTTTGCATGTTCTTCCTTGTGTCTGTGTGGGTTCTCTCTGGGTACTCCGGCTTCCTCCCACTATCCAAAGACATGCACTGATAGGTTAATTGGTTAATCTAAATTGCCCATAATTTTCGTCTATATGTCAGCCCTGCGATGAACTGGTGACATGTCCAGGGTGTACAACACCTTCGCCCATAAGTAGCTGAGATAGGCTCCAGCGACCCCTGTGACCCTAGTGAGGATAAAGGTTGCTCAGAAAATGAATGAATGAAAGTCACTTTTTCTTAATTTTTTTTGTTTCGATACAATAACCTTTGACTTCACTCTGAGCTTTTATGAACATCTACATGATCAGTCAATTAAACAAAGGAAATAGATGATTTTCACTGGGAAAAAATGCAAAATTCAGAGGAGAATATTGTCATGAACGGTGATAAATCACTTAGGAAAGGTTAAATAAAGGAAAATTAATTTGGGAACTGATACAGAAGTCACACTGGGTCCTTTATGTGTTAAACTTAAGGTTTACATGTACTAATTTTCTGCAATCATCAGTTTTTGAATACCAAGGCTCAATGTTTTGTTCCAGGTATCAGGTCCTTATCCTGTAGTATACAGTATAGCCTTGTAATCCTTGTATTTTTCCTCTTTTGTCTGGTTAACAGGAAAACAACAAACAAGGAATGGGCAGTTATACCCCAAAGTCCTCTCCTGCCCCTTCCACCCCAACAAATTCCTCTCCTGGGGGCTACAACCAGGGATGTGGCCCTCAGTTTCAAAAAGATAAGTTTGAACCTCAGGCTATGAATCAGCAGTCCCCTCGTTCCTCCTATTCCAGCCCCAGCTCCAAACTGGGACTAGCTCCCACTTGTCAGGCCATGGAGCCTCAAGGTCCTCAAAACCAGAGAGGCCCTGTTGTTGGGGGCCAAGGTGGCAACCAAGCTACCTCTCACACGGTATCTACCCCAACCAGGGGGAACAGAGATCAGTACCTACACACCCAATCATCACCAGCAAACCCTCCTGCAACCAGCAACAGCAGAAGCAGCAGTGTGCCTTACAGCCAGTTTCCGCCTCCAGGGCTGGGGCACCAGGGTCCCCCTCCTCCTCCTCCGCCTCCTCCTATCAGCTGCACCTCGGTACCTCAGCAACAGCAAAGTGGGCCCAGTGAGGCCTGGAGATACCACAGCAGGCCCAGCAGTCATTCCCTGGTGAGTACAAGCAATCCGTGCTGCAGATCATTTGTGCTACGTTAATATTTTATGTTTATTCTAGGTTTTCTGTAGGTCCTTGAAAAGCATTAGTGTCTTGAATATAATTTTGAGCTATCATAAAATTAACTGGACTATGAAATTAATTACTTTTATAAGCAGTTCTTTATTAAAAGCAGAAGAGCTTTTGAGCTAAGTATCAGTCATATAAAGGCAATGAAAATGGGCCATGTTCTCTGATTCTTCCATCCTTTAAATATGGAGAGGATTGGAAAACTTGAATTAAAGACACATCACAGAAATTAAGAAGCCAGCAGGGTGGATGTTAATCATTACATTGCATTCTTTATTGAAAAAAAGGTGTCGGAACTGTCTTAAATTTACTGTCTGAACCCTGCAGAAACACAGTTGATTCCTCTGCAGTTAAATTTGTCGGCATAAGTTGATAGAAACACTACAGACTTTTGATTTCTTACATAAAAATAGTTAAAATCGAACTTCAGAATCCGGCTGCAGTTGTCAGTTGAATTGAATTATGCTTTCTGTGTGTCTCCATAGGAGTCAGGCAAATACAAGCCACCAGGACTGCTACCTCAGCGCCAGCAGAGCCACAATCGGGTTGTGGACAGTCTGGCTCCCCCTCCCCCCCAGCATCACCATCATGTCAGCCCTCCCCTGCCTCCAACCCGTACCCCAGTCATCACACCCAATCTTCCCATATCCCAGGCCTGCTCTATCAGCAGCTACAGCAACAGCTCTAGTGGCACCACCAGTGTCTCCACAGTGACAACATCACCCTCTGCTGGTTGCTCGATGTATAAAGGCAGCAGTTGGGGAGGAAGAGATCCCTTACCCCAAAAATCTACCAGCGTTGTGACTAGCCCCAACTCTCCACTGGGTGCTCTGCAGAAGCCAGCTGCAACTGCCAACCAGCTTCACAATCAGGGACTGACCAGACGACAACAACTGGGATCCACCGAGTCCCAGCCCATGAAGGAGAAGACGTCGTATTATTCTCAGGCTGAATCGTCGTCTTTGTTCTCAGTGCACCAGAGGTCAGGGGACAGTGTAATAAGTAAAGTTTCAAAACCTGTTCCAAACTCTCCTACCACATACTGCCCATCCACTAAAGCCCTATCCTCCAGACTGGATCCTCAACCAGACCGTGCCTCAAATCAGGCTTACTCTCAGGCCCAGATTTGTCCACCAGCCCCAGCCTCCATTCCTCAGTCCATCGAAGAGGCTCTTGACAAGCTTGATGCTGAGCTCGAGGGACACATGCAAGCTGAGGAAAGGAGGAAAAGGGACAGGGAGGAGGAGCAGAGGAAAATGAGAGAGGAGGAGAGGAGGAGGAGGAGAGAATGGGAAATGAAGCAAAAGCAGCAAGAGGAGGAGAGGAAGAGGAAGGAGCTGGAAAAGAAGGAGGAGGAAAGAAAGAGGAGAGAACTAGAGCGACAAGAGGAGGAGAGGAAAAGAGGAGAATGGGAGAGGCAAGAGAGAAAGAAGAGGCAGCAAGATGAGGAGAGGAAGAGGAAAGAGTTGGAGCGGCTGGAAGAGGAGAGGAGGAAGAGAGAATGGGAGAGAAAGGAGCAAGAAAAGAGGAGAGAGTGGGAGAGGCAAGAGGAGGAGAGGAAGAGGAGAGAAACAGAGAGGCAGGAACAGGAGAGGAGGAGGAAAGAACTGGAGAGGCAGGAGGAAGAAAAGAAAAAACGGAGGGAGTTGGAGAAGAAAGAGGAGGAGAAAAAGAAAATGGAGCAAAAGAGGGAGGAGGCGCAGCGGTGCAGCGCAAAAGCCAAGGAGCAAAACGCCATAGAAAATCTGGAGAGACTGCTGTCCTGCAACACTTCACCAACACCTCCACCTCCTCGCCTTTCCTCCTCTGTCACCACACCTCCCAGCTCCCAGGCTTCACCCCCCTACCCCTGGCTAAGCCGCGGTGGCATCCCACCCTGCCCGCCAGGCCAGAATCCCTCCACAACTCCTTTGGAGAGGCTGCGGCCGCCTCCTCTTACACCTCAGACTGAGTATGCCAGAGAAAAGCAGAGGCAGAGGGAGATGTGGAGCAACAATAGCGGAACGACATTCAGTCCCTCAACAACACACAATACCTCAGGGATGAACCAGCCGGTATACCCTAACAAACCCCCGGCAATGCAAGCCGCACCCAGCCAATCCAAAGACTCAGCCAGAGAGCGAAACGGCAGCAGCCAGCACTCTCTCCCCTCCATGGCACTTAGAGATCCCCCGAAATTGTATCAAGCCTTTCCCAGAGAAACTCTTCCTCCACCACCTTTATCGTCCAGCTCTACTGGGGGAATTATCCAGAAGCGGGTGACAGAAAGCGAGTTAAACAAGTCCAGCAGATGCAGTACTGATTCTGACAGTGCTCAGTTTGAAGAGGAGCCCTCCGAGATGTCCACGCTTCTCCCCGACGGCCTGGCTAACATTATGGCTATGCTGGATGAATCTATCAAAAAGGAAGAGGAGATGTTTAACAGTGAAAAGACTGGTTCCTCTGGTCTCCTGGATAACTTTACTCCTAATGTCCAGCCAATTAAAAGCTACCTGTGTGCCCCTGACCTAATTCCAGCCCCAAAGCATCAGCCAAACCAGGACGACTTTGGATCTAACCCCCATGCCAGCCCACCTGTGCTCAGCCGCCAAGGCTCACTGGCATCTCCTTGCAGTCGAACATCCTCCCTCAATGAGGAGGATGAGGACTACATTAAAGCATTTCCAAATGTCCCTCTGAACCACAAACAGTCAGCAGACATGGTCATTGGTGCAGGAAACACCAATTACCGCCACAGTGATTTGGCTAAACTTTATGGTCTCCCTGAGGCCATTAAAAGCGAGGCAGATGAGGATGACGACGAAGAGGATTCAGAGACCCCTTCCTGTTCCCCTCCACCCCAGAGACCCCACCTTCATCAAACAGGTGTCAACAGTATGTTCAAGTCACTGGCAACAGTCATAGAAAGCCAGAAGTATGCGTACCGTGGTGGTCCGTTTGGCAGACCCCCTCCGTCTGCTCTGGTCGGGGTCAAATATTCCTCTTCACTGTCATTGGAACCTGATATCTGCCGCCAACAGCAAGGCAGTTCTCCTACATCAGATTCAACCAATCCACCATTCAGTCCAGCTGTCCCGCCTCTTAAGTCCTCCCCACCTCAAATGCTGGAAGACAAGAAACTGAAAATAGAAGATGCAGATACCTGGAAGGACAGCAGTGAAACGATAGAGGAAAGGAGCAAAAAGGAGATGGTTCCCTCAATAAAGCCTATCAGGGTGGTCAAAGAGGAGAAGGGGTTAACAACTATCTCTGAATCGTCACTGGCAGAGCTGGGCAAGAGCTGTGAGGTAATGCTTAGCCGACAGTCGCTTACCAGTAAGAACTCCCTTGATAAACTTGACGGCCATAGCAAACTGGAGGACAGACACAAGGCTGACAAAGTGAAGGAGCATAGGGACAAAGACAGGAGCAAAGACCGGGACAGAAAGAGGGACAAAGACAAGAAGAGGAAGCATGGTCACAGCCACAGCAGTAGCAGAAAACATGAAGATAGAAAAGAAAAGAAAAAGCATAGAGAAAAGAAAGAGGAGATGGCATTTTCTTCGTCTTCCTCTTCGTCGTCATCATCATCCTCTTCATCCACTCATTCGGGCTCGAGCCACAAGCGACACAAAGACGGAAAGAGCCACAAAGAAAAGAAAGACCGCAGGATTCTTGGGGACCTAAATCTCCAAAGCAAGGAAGGTAGCGAGAAGAGTCTAGGAAGAAGTTACGACACTGATAAAAAGAAACGCAAAGAAGCATCAGGTATGACAAGTGAGGGGGAGCATGCGGAGTGGACCTCGAGAAGTTCCGGAGAAAGATCCTCTGAGCACAAAACGGGCACTGAATCTGGTTCCTCGTTAGGTCCCACAGACTTCTTGAAACTTAAGGCGCTGTCAGACGGTCCCCCCAAGGAGCTAAAGATTCGCCTCATTAAAGTGGAGAGTGGGGACAGGGAGACATTCATCGCCTCTGAGGTGGAGGAAAAGAGGATCCCGCTGGAGGAAATCAGTATCAAAAACACTGCCAGTGAAATCATCAGGGCCTGCAAGTAAGTATGACAAAAAAGATTCAAATGATGTTATGGTCAAGATAGAATGTCAATATCATGCAGAATGGTCCAGAATTGTATTTATAGAAAGATGAACAGTCTCAAACGTTATGCTAACACTTCTTTGCTGCTGGTTCTATTCCAGGAGTGCCAGAATAAAAGCGAAGTTCAGAGAATCTTATTTACTACCAGCCTTCTCTGTGAAGCCCATCATGACCACAGAGGAGCCCATTCCTCGAGAGAAACTCAACCCTCCTACACCCAGCATCTATGTAAGGAACTGTGCTCTCTAGCCTTATGATTTAACAGTATGGTTCAAAGTTTCATTAATTATAACAGATTATCCACAGGGAATAGATTTGACATTAAAAAATGGTACAGATTATAAAACTTTTAAATTAACAAAAAATGACATTGAATTTGCAGTGAAATTGGATTTTTGATATTTTTGGCATGTTGTAGTAGTATGGCCACTAGAGGGCGGTGAACATGACAGATTGGCTCTTTGCACTGACATTTTCTTTCTTCTATAGTTGGAGAGCAAGAGGGATGCCTTCTCTCCTGTGCTTCTGCAGTTCTGTACAGACCCCAAAAATCCTGTTACCGTCATCAGAGGCCTGGCTGGATCTCTACGACTCAGTACGTTTATAAAGTTTTTGTTTTTTACACAAAGCTCATTAGGGTCAAAACACAGTAATGTCCCATCAGAGAGCAAATTGAATTCCAACATTTATTTCATTTTGAAGTAGCTCTTTATTTTGGATAATCCCTTATAGTCCAACTAAAGCAAGAATGAATTTAAAAGTAAAAATGTGGATCATTTAGCAACACTAATCTGTCAAACTATCTCTAAAATGTCCCGTCAGATTTCGAATACCATTTTGACCCATTAGAAACACTGGAGACATCTAAGCTGGAGGAAATGTAGCTTTGTGTGTTGTTAAGGCATACCCATGTATACTATTGTTACTTTTCTCACAGCAGCTTATCTACAATCTAATGTTTGTTTGTGTTGTTCAGACCTGGGGCTGTTTTCTACAAAGTCATTGGTGGAAGCCAATGCAGAGCAGGCAGTAGAGGTGAGGACTCAGGTGCAGCAGCCAGCAGATGAGAACTGGGACCCCAGTGGGACTGGTCAGACGTGGCCTTGTGAGAGTAGCCGCTCCCACACCACCATTGCAAAGTATGCCCAGTACCAAGCGTCCAGTTTCCAGGAAAGTCTACAGGTATAGAACAACGACCATCTCTAACTACTCCCAATTTCTTTTTGCACCATTTGAGATTTATGAATAGAGAAGAGCACTGTTTCTGAATTCTTGTAATTAAAATGCCATAATCTTTGGCTTCAGGAGGAGAAAGGCAGTGATGAAGAGGATGATGAAGATGATGACAAGGAGAAGAAGCCATCTACCAATTCCGATACACCAAGCAAGGAGAGCTCAAAGGAAAGCAGCAGGTAAGAGCTGTGATGGAAAAAAAAAGGCTTTCAAGGTTCACTAAAACACTAATTTTAATAAAAATTCACAATGCTTACTTTCTTCACAACAGTGAGCAGAAACCAGTGGGAAAGATCATTAAATTTGGCACCAACATAGACCTCTCAGATCCCAAGAGGTGAGTACTGTGATACAACAGGTTTTCTTTGTTGTAGAATTGGACACGTTTATGAATTGCTAATGAACACACCATCTCTGTGCAGGTGGAAGCCCCAGCTGCAAGAGTTGCAGAAGTTGCCGGCCTTCATGCGTGTAGCGTCCAGTGGAAACATGCTGAGCCACGTGGGTCACACCATTTTAGGCATGAACACTGTACAGCTCTACATGAAGGTCCCAGGAAGCCGAACGCCAGGTAAAGCAGACAGACACATTCATCTCTGAAATATGAATACATCATTATTACAAGATGCTAAAACCAAGGATGTATTCTCGTTCAACAGGTCACCAGGAGAACAACAACTTTTGCTCGGTGAACATCAACATCGGTCCTGGAGATTGTGAATGGTTCTCAGTTCATGAGAACTACTGGCAGGCCATCAGTGACTTCTGTGAAAAGTGAGCAGATCATGTTATTACATATCAAAGACAGTGGACCTATCTCAAAGATACATAACCACCATTCTCTAGTCTAATTATATTGTTATATTCTATTACAGTATCAATCAGTTTAGAAAAAGGTTAATTGTGTAACTTTTCTGTTCATGTCTAATCACTGTTAAATAACTTTCCAAGATGTACATCCCATTCAAATGAAAATAACATTTTTGTAATATCATTACTTACATAATTTTCGGATTTTTTTCAGAAACACAAAAAACTTAGCCAGAAATTGAGCATTTGATGATATAGGCAAAAAAGTCAGCAAGTCCCTTTATTCACTGTCCAGTGTCCTTGACTACTTTGAAAGGCACCAACTAGTAAAATGATACACAAGTATTTATTTTGTAAATTTGGTGTTACTTGTCACCAACATGGTCATAAGTTCAGTAAAACATCAGTGAACTTTTAAACACTGTTGTGTGACTGAAATTTAGGCATGAAACGGACTGTTCTTTTTCTTTCAGGCATGGCGTGGACTACCTGACAGGGTCCTGGTGGCCAGTGTTGGAGGATCTCTACAACGCCAACATACCTGTGTACCGTTTCATCCAACGGCCTGGAGACTTGGTGTGGATCAATGCTGGAACTGTTCACTGGGTTCAAGCTGTTGGCTGGTGCAACAACATTGCCTGGAATGTGGGCCCTCTCCACGGTAAGACGCCCACTGGTGACAGGACATTTTATTTCAACAAGAACAGATCATTATACATCATAATATCAGCAAACGAGATGATTACTGTATGTAACACAGTGCTGTGTGTCTATCTGCAGCCTACCAGTATCAGCTGGCCCTGGAGAGGTTTGAATGGAATGAAGTAAAGAAAGTCAAGTCCATCGTCCCCATGATTCACGTGTCCTGGAACGTGGCCCGCACTGTCAAGATCACTGACCCCGACACCTACAAAATGCTCAAGTGAGTAAAGAAACAGCTGCATTTGACCTAATAACAAACAGCAAAGCAACTAATACTTCCATTGACGCTTATGCTCATTAGTTTGCATTACTTTAGGTTGGGTTGTACATATGAACATACCCATAGTCTGTGTGGTATCAGCAATAGACAACAGTCAGTACAGGCCCATTGTAGAGAAGCTGCTCTGCATCAAGGCTTAGCATTTTTACCTGTATTTGACTGCTTCTCTAGACTAGGACTGTGCTGACCGCTGTTGAGTACAGGCAGAGGTGGGTAATCCCAGCTCTAGAGTAAAAGTCCTGCCATGTATTGGTTGTACTTGTTCACTTAACATAGGCGATTCCACTAATTATATCCCAGAACGGAGTTTCGGGGATATTATGTTTTTGGTCCGACCGCCCCTGCCGGCTCTGCTGCTGCCTGATATCCTTCATGTTAACGTGATAACTTGAAAGATATTCGGTTAGGAAAATTCTATGTTTCCATATTAATGAATATCATGGAGGGGAAGAACTGATTCAATTTTGGACGATTAACCATTTCTAGATTGCCCACAAGGGGCCGCTCAAAAGTTTAAAATCACTAAACACTCTTTTGTTCATATCTCTGGAA
>JAPQRP010000012.1:3983194-4009286 GCA_037367295.1 Apogon hyalosoma | reverse complement strand
GATTAGTTTTAGGGCTAAGACCTAAACGAGAGTGTGATATTACTGCCACTCCTCCACCTCGACCAGTGCTTCTAGCTATGTGAAAGTTCACGTGACTTGGTGGCATGGATTCATTTAGTCTCACATACTCTTCCTGCTGAAGCCAAGTTTCAGTCAGAGCCAAAATATCAATTTTATAATCACCAATTAAGTCATTTACTAAGGAGAGATTAAGATGATATTGACCTAATTTTTAGCAATCCACATGTTACATGTTTAGTAGGTGTTCTTTCAGTTTGACTATCCGGAACTATTTTTATTAAATTATTTGGTCTCACTCCAATAGGCTTTATAGTATTAGGTTTTTTCGTGTTTACTACACGGGGGATAGACATTCTCTATCTTCTTTCCTAAACACCCACCTTCTCTAAATCCACGCTATTAAACTTTTTTCAGTATAATTGAGTGCCAACTAATAATACTCTAATTACCTCCGCCAAGGAGGTTATGTTTTTATCTGGGTTTGTTTGTTTGTCTGTCTGTTAGCAAGATAACTCAAAAAGTTATGGAGGGATTTTGATGAAACTTTCAGGAAATATTGATACTGGCATAAGGAACAAATGATTAAATTTTGGTGGTGATCGGGGGGGGACTGATCTGCCTTGGCGGAGGTCTGCGCTCTCCAACTGCTTTTCTAGTTTATTTTTTGTTTTATTATTTTGATTTCTTTTAATGTCAGACCATTGTTATGGGCTATATTCTGATCACACACTAGGAAGATAATTTTTACTGCAACATCAGCCAACATCATTTTCAGTTAATTATTTTTTGTCAAATGATAGACTCTGTCTTAAATAATCAAGTAAGACCTGCATCAGCATGTTTATTTTACAGTAATGACCAGCTCACTGCACATTATCCCATTATATCACGTAACACCATTTGGTAGGCTTATGTGATACAGTTGGAAAGGCCTAAACATATTCTGAGGTATTAGTATAGACTTATTTAAAGGGTACCTGTAGTAAATTTTCATTGCTAGCTATCTCAGAAGATCACATATAATGCTAGTGGTTACGGTCAGTAATTTACATTATAGCCCGGTGTCAAATATGCTTGAGTATTAAGTCACACCTCCATCAGTCAGGCATGGTTAGCAACATGTTGCTGCCTTCATGGACTCTTCCAGCACCGGCACTGATGAAAGCTCGTAGTATTGTCCAATTACCTGGGCTGAGATGAACGGGTAACTGACCAGTGTGCAGCAGAACCCAGGCTAAGATGACACATTATCAGCCAGTGTTGGGTCGCGTCTCTAGGACAATGGCGGAATGCAAAGCTTAAGGCAACAACAACTTTTTACTTAAAGCTGCATATGACTTTCGTCACCAAGTTTTCATCAAATCTGTAAAACCCGAGTCATAGCCAAAGCATCACGAATCCGTAAGTCTTTTTATGATTACGCACCTGAATCTCTTCCCTCACCGTCAACACTTTCGAAGTGTACTCCATCATAACCAATCCATTTATTTACATATAGAGCCAGTAGGTCACTCAGGCATTTTGTTGCGATGTGCATTGTGAGAAGTGGAGCTCCACGCAGCTGCTGTAGCAAAAGGCAATGAAGCCGTTTCTGTGTTTGTTGGCACTGCCGCCATAATGCAGCTGCGTGGAGCTCCGCTTTCCACAATCCAAATTGCAATGAATTTCTGAAAATGCCCGATTGACCTACCAGCTCTGTTTGTAAACAAATGGAATTTTTATGGTGAAGTAATTGTTCACCGTGAGATACTTAGGCTATGACTCGGGTTTTACAGATTTGATGAAAAATTGGTGACGAAAGTCATTCACAGCCTTAATCTGCTCACTGACTGCTACTTGTTAACTTGTACTCCACTATCTGGAATCAACGACAGGTATGTCACTTACGGCCGGCAATGGCTGCTCCCCATAGGTTCTTGCCCACATGCATAATTCAAGTAATAAAAAGTCCAGTGTGATGCATTTATGGTGATTTTTTTTTTTTTTTTTTTTTGCACCTCCCTTGCTTGTAAGTGAAGCACAATTAATGCAGTAAGTATGACCAGTACAGGTTCACTTTAAGCCTGGTAAAGAATGCACCAGGTGTGTCAAGTTTGCAGTTTTCTAGATCAAACAAGTTTTTGATTTATCATGAACATAACCAATAGATTAATTGGTAATTGCAGTAATTGTTATTTGCAGCCTTAATGCTAACGTTATTGTCTTGCAGCAGTTAATGGCTTGTTATTTATGTTATTCTGCCTTTACATGTGGTCTGATGTACTTCAAGATTTTCACTATCCATTGTCTTTTCATTTGTTTATCAGTTGCTAAACAGTATGAAATTATACTTTTGAGCTCCACAGTCTGAGCATGATGCCTAGAAATGTGTCTGCTCTGTGATTGTGGAGCATTGTTGAGTGTTGTAAAACTGATATGATACTGAGCAAGGAACACTGGATTGGTTAATCCAAACATTACAGAAATTAGTGCAGATAAAAACTGGATTTGGATTTCTTCACTCTGTCTTTGGAATGGCTCATAGCATTGGTCAGTTCTTCTGCAGAGAAGACTCAGCAAAACACTCAAAGTGCAGAATCCTCCCTGCCTATTCACACACTTTTTCCCCTGCCCTCATCTGCAGTCCCACTGGAAATGTGGATGAGAGCACTTGGCTTCCTCTGTGGAATCCTGACATCTCCATTCAGACAGAAGCCCAGGGATCACTCCCCTTTTCAGTGATATATTTAGAGTGTTAAGGTCAGAGCCTAGAGAGAGGCTCCCACCACCGTAACATGTGCAGGATATCAAGCTCGATCTTCTATGTCGAGATTGCTCCAGATGTGTGTCGGTATGTGTGAAAGTTGACTGCTGGAGTTTGGCTCAAGGAATTAGACATGCCAAAGTCGTGTTTATTTAGCTTTGATTTCTTAGATTAAAAAGACCAACGAGAGCTCTGTTGGGGCTGATGTGACTTGACTTCCTTGAAGAAAACTGGGAAATGACAGTCAGGGAAGGAAGTAATGCTACAAACAGACAGTATGTTCTTTTGGAAGATTAATGTAATCCAGCTCTTCACAGTTAGTTTGTAAACATTCAGTCACTCAGAATGAAGGCAAAGCATATGAGCATGTTTACTTTGCCACTAGGTTTTGGGCAGATTCTGACCACCCACAGTAGTTCTGGTTTGAGTTTCCTTCAGCTTTGCAGGGATTACGCTTTTTTTAAACTGACTTCATCAAATATTGTTTTCATGGCACTCACCTTCCTGTTCTGTTGGTGCTTATATTTGCAGAGACCTTTCAGTACACATGCTTGGCTGGAGGAAATTATTCTGTGTATTCTGTGCAAATGCTACTGAAACTGTTGGTGACACTAGTATAAGTATTCAGCTCTACTGCCCTCTTGACAAACTCCAATGTACTTACAGGCCTCTACTGCCCTCTTGACAAACTCCAATGTACTTACAGGCCTTAAATAACTGTTAAATCAGAGAAAAAATATATATTTTAAACACATATATTGGCAGATGGTGGTCTTGATTTTTATGTGACCTTTTTTTTTTCACATGAAGACAGAGTTGAAGCCGAGATGTTGTTAAAACATAACAGTTAGTTCATGTCATCCAAACATGTCTGAAGTGTTTACAGCAGTTCAGAACTACCAGTCTCAGACAGAAAAACCAACCACCATAGAGATGTAGGACATTTTAATTGTTCAAATGGAGGCAACAGTATAATATTGTTTTCCCCTCAAATATACTCATGGTTTCACATGAAGAGACTGTAGGTTTTAGGAATAGTGTGCAAATGTAAGGCTAAACATTTTATTGGTTTTCCTTAGTAGAAGTCATAAAATATACTCAGGGTGCAATTTGTTGAGGGGGATCAACCCCACCTCTGTTTTTACATCCCTACCTCTGCTCAATGAATTTCATCTTCAGGGGGGACAACCAACCAATTGAAATAACAGGTAGGTTGTGACTGAGTTTTCTTACACCTATATATCTATGTTCACCTGAACTGAACTGTCAGCAGTCTCAGAATTCGCGAACATCCCCCGTGCACTGAGGTGCTGTAAAGGGTGGGGGTGGGGTAAATGTGACAAATTCATGGGGCCCAGCATTTGTGTGTCCAGTGGATAAAGGTTAGAAGTTGTGAAAATTTCGTGTAAGATCCAGTGTATAATAGAGGAATAGAACCTGGGAGTTGAATGTTGAAAGTTTCACTTCTGTTTCATGCCAGCGTTAGTTACATTAGTTATGGACCACACCCCCACGTATATAACACCCACCCACCCCACCCCTTCTGTTTTATTTACCAAAGGGAAGCAGAGACAGTAATAAGTATCAATTTGAATAATGCAAAGCCCTGCCCACGTCTTTTAGTGGCAATCAATTATTCAATGTTGTTTTGCTCCCACTCAGCATGTTCTATAAGAGTACCAACTACTGTCATAGAAAAAATGACACCTCCCCAAAATATTCCTTTTATTCAGGTTTCATACATAAGCAATGAGAAGAACAAGCCGACCCAAGCCGCAATGATCAGAAGGTAATGCTACTCTTTTCTTCTCTCCTCACCATCTGCCTGGAGATTGCAGAGGTTACGCAGGTTTGTATTTTTGCTTTAATGTGGAGCTGTGTATTCAGACTAAAACGAAAAGAGTTTTGTTTGTTTCCTACAGCTTCATTAAGTTGTGAAAGACAGTGATCTAAATTAAAATCTGAGGCATGTACACTATACCGTACGACTCTGACAGTGGAAATGCTGGAAAATCCCAAACATCCGCAGGCATGTTTTGATCAAAGAGGAAGTAAAAGTTTGATGAAATAAAGCAGAAAGTCTCAGAAGTTTATTTGACTTCTACTACTCTTATTAGAACTCACTTCAGTCCAAGTCCACAGGGATAATCATCTGTCTGCTTGATAGGTGGGCCATGCATCAAGTAGAATTCAAGTAATTTTGATGAATATGAACCCATAAAGACCAAGTGTTACTTTTGTGGCACTTCCCAAATACGTTTTCTTCAGATTTTGCCTTTCTTAAATGATTCATCAGCATTTATTATAATAGTATCCTCTGTATTTTGTGTTTTTCAGTGTAAATCATGTATTTGTCTGTATTTAATTTACTGATCATGTAGATGTCCATAGAAACTTAGATATAATCAATAACTGAACGTAAAAACAAGGGTGTAACGATTCAACTCTATGGGTACTTTTACTTTTGAATCAGTGTTGTAGAAGATGACAGTGTTTCCATGGTAACTACGGAGCCTCTGAACGTCCAAATGGGTCATATCTGACGACCATGAAAAGATGATAAACTGCATTTTACACCAATTATTTACATGTATTGACAGAATTAATGGTTCAGAAGTTAAGTATTTTAGATCAATAGATGGTTTTGGTCCCCAGTGGATGTTCGGATCTTTATGGATTAGATGAATTGATTCAGTAAAGGCAAGCGGAGACTGAGACAAGAAAAATACAGTTCACTCCGCTACCACTGGGAGCTAGATGAAGGGAAGGAAGCCAAAAAGGATGGCGTTACAAAGCAGAATATCAAGCCAAGCTCTTTGTTGTTGTTTTTTGTCCCAAGTCATGGAAAAAATGTAGGATGAGCGGTGTCAGTGATGGCAGTGATAGGGCTCTCAATGACAGAAGAGATACATCTGTATGTGACCTTGCAATGTAAGCACCCTGTACCTTTGCCCCCCCATCCAGCCCCCCTGAAGATTTGTGAAGCAGTATGTAGTAAACCATCTCACATCATCATACAGTGGGCTAAAGTAAATCACTACCTTCTTGCTCTTCAGTCGCCTCAATACAAAGTCAAGGGCAAAGGCCACAGCTATCTGCATTTTCAAAGGTGATTGAATCAAATATTCATGACTGCCCTGCATGCAGCTTAAGCCCTACACGTTTGTTTATTTATTTAAGAATGCATTGCGAATATAGTGCGAGGTGTGCATGCAGATCATAAGCGAATCCACACAGAGAGATTTGCAATGTTAATGTGGGTATCCAGCTCCTCCACTTTCCCCCTCCCGTCTCCCAGAGGAGAATGAATAAACGATTGAATTCATGTTGACTTAAGATTCGTTTCAAGTTCATCCAACTAGGATAAAGAAATAACTACAGATGTGAACAGTGTACAAAGTAGAAGAAATATAGTCTCTATCTTCTCTTTGTTTGAGGAGCCATGTGTTTCAGATCCCTGTTGTGTTTCTGGAATGACTTCAAAGATTGCCTCTTGCACAAATATTCGCTGCTTGAATCTACTTCCAAAATTAATATTCATAGACCATGTGGCAAAGGAGGTTGTTCCGGAGTTTAAAACAGGACACATTTTTTTCTGTAGAAATGACTTAGCACAATTAATGCTAATGCAGTTTATCAAGCAAAACAAATTAAATCATACATGTGGAGCATAAGAAATACTTGTGTGATATCAGGTTTACATGCTCTAGTTTTAGTAACGTGCATTAGGTGTGTGTTTGCAGCAGCAGTGGACTTCAGTCGCCAACGAGTCTAATGGTCTGATGCCCAGGATAGAAACATCCACCCCATCCATCATCCTCCACCTACCTGTGAAGTGCAGGTGAGAGGACCCGAGTAAACCCTCATGATACCATCACCGTCCATTTCAAAGCCCCAACTTTTTTCTGAACTCTCCAATCAACTTCAAGTACCACATCCAGTTCAAAGTCACAATCTAAGAACCCTGAAATGATCATATTACGACACTCCACCGACTCCTGTTCTCAAGCACTTTCAAGTATTCTCTTTTTAAAAGCACTTTTGTATTAGTCTTCCTTCACCATTGGGAATATAATGAATTCCAATAAAACCATACATCACGTTCCTGTTTATTTCTATTTAAAAGTTGAGATAATTAGTGGAGAATCTGAAGTTTACAACCATCACAGTCACCTACAGTGGCCTTATATCACGTTTGCACTAATAGGAATATTTTTTAAATTATCCACCTCCTTTTTATTAAAAAAAAGTCCATACAACTTTCATGTTACAAAATATAATGCAAAAATGGCTACACATTTGTACACATCCCAGACAATCCATTGTTACTTTTGGACTTTAACCCATAAAGACCCAGTGCTACTTTTGTGGCAGACCCCAAATAATTTTTTTCTCTATTTTTAACTTTTCTTAAGTGATTTATCACCATTCATTCTAATATTATGCTTAGTAGTTTGCATTCTTAAGTGAAAATCAGGTATTTTACTAGGATATATTTAATTTATTGGTCATGATTGATGTCCATAAAACTTCAAATTAAAGTTGAGTGTTATATCAAAAACAGAAACTGGAACAAGAAAAAGTGACTTTTCAGGTAAAAAATATCATTAATTGAACATAAAAACAAGTGTCTCCATCCACTGTCATTGATCCAACTCCATGGTCATATTTGATGACCACGAAAAGATGAAAAACTGCATTTTACCCCAATTATTTACATGGATTGATAGGATTAGTAGATCAACAGTTATGTAACTTTTTATATCAGTAAATTAATTTGGTCACCAGTGTACGTTTGGGTCTTTATGGGTTAAACTGTGGGCACCATGGACAATATAGACTAGTGCGTTGACCCATGGGGATCCACAGGTTCTAGATGTGGTAGTTTTTATGCTGTTGTGTATTCATGCATCCTGTACTGCATTTGTCCAGCAGTCACAGCCAAAGCGTTTTTGGCCATAACAACGCGATTATAAGGCTACTGTGTTCTAAAATTACTAATTTCTCCCAAAATATTGGTCCTATCAACTTGTCATTTTCACTGGTCTCTTCCTTGACTAAAAATACATAAGTATGCTAAACTTCAGCAGTCAACCCTTTCCGGATTTTGTATGAGTCCCTGGACACACACACACACGCACACACACACAGAAGCCACTTAGCTTTCATAATATAGACAGAGAGCGAGTTAGCTTTTTTTTTAATAAACTAGCAGTTTTGTAGTACTTTAGTAGTATGTGCATATTTAATTTTTATCTTATAGCTTTCGTACATTGTTTACATTTTTCAGTACTTGTGTGATATATTTATACAGTCCTTTTTTACACAAATTGTTTTTGCTGCTAAACAAATTTTCATTGTTCCTGTGACAGTGTCAATAAAGATCTATTTTATTCTATAATACTGGATGTAGCAGATGCAGAGGATTTGAATGCATTATTAAGGTGAGCAGCACCAACAACTTAGATTATGGACCTCAGTGTCCTTTAAGTGTTGGTATATTCTTTACATGATGTAGATTTGTCCATAACACTGGTCCTGTCCATCTCTTCAAAGGCATCCGTGCTGACCTTGATCTACTACAGGTTAAACACTAATTTATCGACCAGGATTTGATGTTTCAGGTGCAGGTTCAATACAAAAACAAAAACCAGCATGTGCAAAATGGGGTTTGTTTGCCAGTCTCTCTTAGAAAACTTCACTTTGGAAAGTGCTTTTAACACTTTCCATTTTTGCAGCCTAAAACAGTCTACACTTAGATGATTGGCCAAAAACATAGAGAAAAATACCCTGAATCAAATGGCATGAGTCCATTCTACTGTCACAGAGTAGGTGATAGCAAAGCATCTGTAATACAATGGAAAAAAGAAGAGGAAGTTACTATAGAAGCACAACGATGCAATATGGCACACTGCTTCTATACATACAAATGATTTTAAGGTAACAGTACCAAATAGTTTTTAATTTTCATTTGTTTTTAAGCAGTAATGAAAAATCCTACGCACTGTATGAATGTTATTTCACACAACAAAAGATATGATGGCAATTTACAACTTGTGATAGTCTGCTCAAATTAGAAATGCCATGTTCATAACTGTACTACAAAATAGCTATGTCTATTCCAAGATCATGGCTATATGTTTAATCTTAATACTAAATTCAGGGTTTCCCATTTTTCACTGAAAATCAGGTATTTTCCTGTACTTAATTTACTTTCTCAGAGTAAATTCAAAGTTTATTCTAGCAAAACTGACTTTTTCAATAAAACGTGTCACAAATTAACCTCAAAACAAACATCTACAACCACTTTCATTTGTCAGACTACATGGGTTTTATTAGTGAATCAGCGCTGCAGAAGATGACAGTATATCTGACAGTATAACTGCACTACAAGCTAGCTATGTCTATTCCAAGATCATGACTATATGTTTAATCTTAACCCGTAGAGATCCAAACAGCCACTGCCAACCAAAACTGTCTACTGATCTAAAATGTTTAACAGCTTCGGAAAGACTAAACCCATCAATACATGTTAATAATTGGGGTAAAATACAGTTTGTCATCTTTTCATGGTCATCAGATACGACCATTTGGATGTTCAGAGGCTCCGTAGTTACCATAGAAACACTGTCATCATGTACAACATTGATTCACCAGTAAAACCCATGGAGTTGGATTAATGACAGTGGATGGACACTTGTTTTTGTACTCAGTTATTGATATATTTGCTTAAAAAGTCATTTTTTTTTAGTTTTCTTTGTTATTTTTTTTACATAATAACCCTCATCTTTAATCTGAACTTTTATGAACATCTACATGATTAATTAATTAAATATAGGACAATTCATGATTTTCAATGAAAAAAAACAAAACAAAATACAGAAGATAATATTACAAGAAATGGTGATAAATCATTTAAGAAAAGTTAAATCTAGAACAGGGGTCACCAACCCTGGTCCTGGAGATCTACCATCCTGCATGTTTTCGATGTTTCCCTCTTCCGGCACACCTGACGGTCATTATCAGGCTTCTGCAGAGCCTGATGATAGGCTGATCATTTGAATCAGGTGTGTTGGAAGAGGGATACATCTAAAACATGCAGGATAGGGGCTCTCCAGGACCAGGGTTGGACACCCCTGGTGTAACTGAATGACCTTTATATCACACATTGTATAATGGAATTTCAGGCTAATTGTGTGTTGTGTTTGGTCTCACCAGGCCTCCTCCTCCCGGTGACAGAGCTCCCCTCCTGCATCTCCTCAGCCATAACCAAAACTCCTGCAAGACAGGACAAAAAGACACAGTTTCACTTTGGTCTTTCAATTTATCCTTTCATTATTTAAGATCATTTTTGCTACTACTACTGCTAATACTTGCCGAACAGCCAGTTGAATACGTTTACTCATCATTACTGTTTACAAAGAGAAATACCAAGCCGCCAATACAATACCAGTTTACTCTCAGATGGTGCTTTCAACCAGAAAACCCTGGCCACAGTGAATTGGTGAACCAGGGGGCAGTTGGTGCTGCCATTGAACAAACTATGGTTGACAGTTTCAATGGCGTGTTTCTGTCAGTACCAGAAAGAATTTTTCTGTTGTTGTTGTCTTGAATACTGAAATTTGTACATGCTGTTTGCAATTTTTGTGGGGTGCTGTCTTTTTTAAAATAATTTATTGTTTTGTTTTTTCTATACTAGATCAGCCTAGATATATACCACATTGGCCTTGTCACTTCTATTTAGAAAAGAGAGAAAATGAAAATACTAATAATAGAGATATGAACATTTTTCTAAAGCATTAAGAATTTTAAAAAAAATACAATTGTTTGGAATGCTTCAAAACATACGGGTTTTAACGACTTTGGTTGTTTTTTGGGGGGGTTTGTTTTGTCTTTCAGAGTCTTGTATGTGTTGTAAATCTTGTTTTTATGAATTTGTTTTCTCTGGAGATTATTATTCAGTTGTCACACATCATCAGGTCTTTTTTGTTTGTTTCTTCCATCTCTGTATGACTAGCTCTATAAAGAAAGAAAGAAAAAAAAAAAAATCAGTCATCTGGTGTTTGTGTGTTGTACCTCCGATTGTTTTGTTCCAGTATGCAGCCTAAGTATTTCCTGGATTTTTTTTTTTTCTTGGCATTGTACATTTAATTTAAAATGTTTCCTCTATTTATTGGATATATCAATGTTCTCCCTTTTTTAACAGGGTTTGCAATTTTTTTTTTTTTTTTTTTTTTACTTTTTTTTTTTTTTAAATGGTGACCGATTGCTCTGTAAGAACTGAAATGTGGGGGTTGTGTGTCCGTGGGAGTGGAGGCTGCTGTTTTCTCTGGTGCTTGCCTCTAACAACTCCTGCCTTTTTCTCTGAATATATATTAAATAATATCTTTATCTTGAATATTAACGCCACCTTTCCTGTAGACAATAGGCACACTGCTAACGTAGAGAAGATGACTAATGGAATGCTGTGTTTGTATGCTTAAGGAAAAACAAAACCTTTTTCCAAAGTGTTTTGAGAAATGGTAATTTTTTTTATTATGTAGGGGGCTTTTAGACAAGATTTTAATGACTATGATATTTTCTGTTGAATACGATAACGGGATAGATGGTGCTAAATGTTCTCTTTGAACAACCTTTTTTGTTTGTCTTCTTAAAATGAGAATTCTATTTTTCCTGTTGCAATATTACCCTTTTCCTTCTCTTTGTGGTCATTTATTTATAACTGCACTGTTTAGAGATTTCACACAGACATACTTGCAGACACACACACCAAACTGAGCCAGACATGTCTTAAACACTTGTGAATTTGTGTGACATTACTATGACTATTAATAATAAACGCTTTTTGATAAACCCAGAAGTGAGTACGATGCTTTTTTCCCCCTCTTTAACTTTTTTGTCATATCAAATACACCCCATAAGTCAATCAAAATTTCAGTAAAATACTGGATAGAAAATTTCAAAAGCCATGGACATATCTTGAGAAAAACGCTGATAGTGCAGTCATAAAATTTAACATTTCATTGTACTTCTCAAACACTCTGAAGACTGCTACAAAAAAGCATGCTTTTTGTGATGCTTCAGCTTTGGTAAAAAGGGATTTGACATTGTTTTAAAATTTAATACTTTACTTTGGTCCAACCAACTGCTCACATTATGGAATTTACTCTTTGCAATTAAATTCTCAAAATAAGAATTATCATACCATAAAAACTATTTTTAAGTAACTATATTTTTTTTAAATAAAACTTTTTTTTTTAAAAATTAGGTAACTTAAAATAAGGTTTTATTTGTTGCTTGTGGAGGTTTGAGTTGCTCAGATGGTTTTTTGTTACCATTATTTGATTAAAAATTACCGTCTTTAGAAAATATCATATGGTTATATTCATGTTTGGCTTTACCCATTTATTTATTTAACAACATTTGAAAGTCGTTTTAAATATTGTTACAAGCAAAGAAGTCATATTTATGAGTCAATTTGATCTAAAACTTTTAGCTATGACAGCAAAAACAACCCAATTTTAAAAAAGGTAAAAAAAAAAAAAAAAAACAACTTTACTATTACTTTAAAACAGTTTTCACATTATTTGGATAAAATAGTGCATGCTCATGACATGATTGGTTGGTTGCTGACTTCAGAATCGACTAGAGCTACAACTTATTCATACAACCGTTTACTCATTTGTCAGTTATTTTCTCGCTCAATCGAGTATTTTCCAAAGACAAAGTTGTACTTGGTTCACAAGCTAATGCTGTCAATGAGGATTAAACAAATTTAAAGAAGCTAGAATAAGATTTTTGGGGGGTTTTTTGTTTAAAAAAAAATTACTCAAACTGATATTAAAAACATTGCTGGTGAGTAATTTAATGACTAATACTTATCAATGAATCATTGCAGCTCAATAGTTTGCGTTAGTTAACATGAATTCACCTCAATCAGATAAATTATGAACACAACATCATACAATCTAATTATATACCATCACTTTTGACAATCACACTGCATAAAATTATATAAAAACATTATTTATTTGCGTCCTCCTAATCAAAATAGACGCTTCAGCTCCTTCCTAAACTTCCATCATTTCCACTAGGGCTGCACAATATATCGAAAAAATATTATCACAATAACGGAGTGTGCAATATTCATATCGCAAAGATATGCAATAATTTATTTTCATTTTTTTAATTAACTCTTTTCTCTCTACCACTCTAACATACTAGTTTTTCTGGCAAAACAACTGAAGTAATGCTACTGCTGCTGGATGAGCGCAAGTTTACATGTTATTAACGTTGAAAAGATGTGAATATTTCCAGAGCACAACTTTGGGCAAGGCCTGAACAATTATATTTATAAAGATTTTATTTTTATGTGCAGTATTTACCAAACCAGGCAAACAGCGGAATAGTGTTAAGTTAAAGCTCTTACACAGTGGTACTCTGGCACTTTTGTTATTATGAAATACATCCATTTCATTTACACATTGTTATATGTGAATAAAATGACAAAAATATTTGACTAAGTTTGTGTCTGAAAGTCTATGGCAGCAGCATCACCAGGTTCTTTGACAGAATTGTGTAACTGCAGGAGTACAGTATTTTGTCCTAAATTATAAATAATTGAGTCAGCATACAAACAACTGGCTCATTTTAACATTGTTATGGAACAATTTTCTAAATAGATGAAATTGGTATTTCTTTAGGTGAACGAGAAATATCGCAATATTATCGTGCAGCCCTAATTTCCAATCCACAGATCAATAAAAACCAAAATCAGCAATACACAACCTTCGGAACTCCACAACATGAAGCCCACTTCTTACAACCATTACACAATCCACCTAAATCTACTTACACCCCTCCCTCGTATCCCTCAGCTGTGACAAACGTTTGGCACCACTCTGTCACTTGTGTCCTCAACGTGAGCTTTCTATTGTTAGACAGGCGTGTGAAAAAAATAAGGCTGGAGTCAACAGAAAGCTTTCCATTTAGACATCAGCATCCAGGGTAAACTAAGGAAGGAGACTGTACAAGCAGCAAGACTTAGACGGCAGCCCAGGAAACAGCAGGGCCACGGGGAAATGCACAGGGTTAAGAAAGGTCACAGTTTAGGAGAATATAGTACTAATGACTACTAACAACATCCTGGTGTATACACAGAGATACTTATCATTTTGTGTACATGTTCTTATCTTAAAGTATTGGAAAAATTTAATCATATAAACAATTGAGATCTTTTTCTCTGATTTATGTTGTTAAAGAACTACAGTTTATTTCTAAAGCTTCTTCCCCTGGTTCTTTCTGTTTCTTGATTACTCTAACATTGCACCCTAACCTGCCACAAATTTGTGAATATTCATAAAATTAAAAAAGTTAAAGCTAAGCATTTTCTATTTAGTAAGTGTTAATATTGTTTCATGTCAATTCAAGTGCATCTTCTGGAAACTGCACATTTTAAAGGGTATCTTCTACAGTTTGAAAGTGGTTCTGTGTAGTGTAGACTCAGGGAGAAGTCGAACACCACAACACGACCAAAACCACTGCTGCATATACACAGACTGTCACTCACTGAATAAAGTATAAAATTCACTGTTTACACGCATCTGTATTTTGACATCTTCAAGTTTACTTCTTCACACTAAAACTTAGTCATTTTAACAATCTGTAAAAATAACAGTGTCTTATAATCTTCACCTGCTGCATCAGCAGATAGTTTAGATTATAGCTCGTTTGCTCTGGTTTTACGGTAAAACCACAAATCACATTTTCTGTATGGTTTGTTTTATCACTAGTTGCACTAAGATCAGACCAAACAGGGTCAGAACTGTCACAGTTTAGTATGAATCCCTCTCTTTCACTCCCTATAGTGTTCATATAAATTCCCTTGCCCATCAGTGTAAGGCTGAATCCCTTCACCCCTTGGCCCTCCCACTTACCCCTCCATTTTGCGTGTACACGTGTTGTCCTGATTCTTGATTAGACAGAGGGGAAGGGCTAAGGCAGAGGGCTGTATAGCCCTTGAAATATAGATTTTCCAGCACCACGCTATGAACGGAGGGGTAGGAGAAATTTACCATTATTCTATTCGAATCATTGGCAAGATGGAGGTAAACAGCAAAAAAAGTGCAGCAGTGTGATGAAAGAAACACACAAATGTATGGATTTTCTTGGTAAACAACTTAATTTGATTGACCGTTTAATGCCGTTTCAATGTGTTATAGAGCATATTTCTGCGGTTCATAGTTGATAGCCACAAAAAGATGATCAAAGCCCATGGAACACAGGTGGTTACAGCTACTGACTGCATGATGAATACTTTCAGAAACACAGTTTTGACGCTGAAAGCTGATGACATAACAGGTCGCAAAGGGTTGTCCCATTTCAAAGGAGAATATTTCAGCCCCTAACCCTTGCAGCTCCATTTCCAGGGGTAGTGCCAAGTGTAAGGACCAAAGGGGAGGGCTAAGGGGTGAATTGGGACTGGGCCTAAAATTCAGTGGAAGTCTCTACAATTCAAGACCCTGGCATCTTTGGCAAATTCTCAAAGCACTTTTTTCTAACTACTTCAATGGTAAGAATGGAAAGTAGAAATTAAGGGAAAAAATAAGCCAGAACCTAAAGTTAACACACCTTCTTTCGGTCGCTTTTTCCCTTTGGAAAACATAAAATGATTATGCTGCTACAGAAAAGTGAAGCCACTTAACAGACACCTGTGATTACACAAACACATCATTGGCCTGAAACACAATGACACTAAAATACTATCAAGTACAGCAGCTTTGGATGTAGTCCAGCTGCAGAGTCTGACTACTCATGGTTTCCTGGCGCACTGGCAGCAGGTCACAGCAACCTGGGGTCAAGGTGAAGGTCATGGGGCCGATGGAAGGACAGAGCTTTGCAGGACAGACTGAAGGAAATCCTGCTTCAGCCTTGACAGGAAGACACCCCCCCCTCCTCCATCTGTCCATCGGCTGCAGTCAGGTGGTGATAAGCGGGTGAGACCTCTTCCCTTCACAAAGAAAATACTTCAGCTGTCCAATCACGACCACATGGTGTAATCAAGATGGACAACTTTGAAGTCTGTTTATGCTGCTCTTGGTGACCATGACAAATTATCCAGCACCCATTTCAAGTCTCCTCCTGGGAGCGCTGATCTGACATAACACCGTATAAAAGATCCAACCAAAGGACACAAATCATTCAATAAACTGGATAAAAATAAAGGGCTTCTTCTTCTCGAACTCTTAACCATGATGCTGCCACATGCACAACGTTCAACTGCTGTTCTAATGTTACTTACAGACTACAGTTCACGTGAATCTGTCTATGAGCTGAAAAAAAGGAACTGCACGGGGACCAAACAAGGCCTGCAAGTAAATAAACACTGCAAGCTCAAAGCAAAGTAAAAAGGGTAGAAAATCAGGATCAGACATGAGTAATTATTGGCTTATGCTCTGATCTTTGCTTATCATTTTACTGATTACCTCCTTCCGTTACTTCTTTGTTCTTTCTTCATCCTCCTCTTTCCAATGCTGTATTTCAGAAGATCTGATCCACATCTGATAATTCACATATATTTCATCATAAACTGTAAACAGTCCGCTGACGTCTGTTGTGGGCTTCACATCTCTTATCGTTGAGTCTCATGTGGTCAGATCCACATGTGGTTTCTCACCCTCCACAGTGATCCTGAGACAATCCCAATCACACATATGGAGCTTCAGTATAGATGGATCACCAAAATAACTTAAGTAAGCACTCAATTATTGTAAATCCTACACAAGAACTTCATAGACATGGATCATTTAAGCATTAAGGTTTCAGATATGAAAGAGGATGTTTTCAGAGCAACAGGTGACACAGCACACACAATGTCCTTCAAGAGGAGGAAACACACTCAAACACAGCATCCTGTACTTAAAATGTCATTAAACAAACTTTTCATGTTTTATCAGTACTGAATGAAGACGCCATAGAAACAAAAGACCATCCACACTGAAAAGCACCGACACTTAAAGTTATGTATTGAAATATTTACTTCAAAGCCATAATACATAGATTTGTAGACACGGACAATAAATGAATGAAATTCTATACTTATAAAAGATTGTTTAAAGACCACAAAAATAACTTCATATCACTGATATAACAACCAATTTTCATGTCACATGCTAGAGTCACCTACAGCCTCTGGTAAAGTAGTAGGGTACTTTTCAGACCTTTTTATATTGCGTTTCAAAAATGTTCTAATTAACCTTTAGGTTATCTGAAAGAACTCCTTGATGTGTCTCAGGTTGATTCCAAATGTTTTTCAGTTGGTAGCCAACAGCCTCCGGTAGTTGAGTTGTAAGGCGATAGAATGTGCTTTCTGGACACTTCCATCGTACATTTCAAAATAGTTTTTAATAATATGCTCCCTGATGTAAATCACGTCGTTTCCAAGAGTTTTTTTAAGTGGTCACCAATGACCCCTGATCCTTAAATGGTAAAGGTGTAGTATGCGCTTTTTCAACAATTTTATCATAGGATTAAAAATGTTTTAATTGATCTCTAGGTTATCACAAAGTGCTCCCTGATGTAATTCAGGTTAATTTCATTTATTTTTCAGTTAGTTGCCAACAGCCTCCGGTAGTTGGATTCTAAGGCTATAGTATGTATTTTTTGGACAATTTTTTCCATGCTTCAAAAATATTTCAATAACCTTTAGGTTATCAGAAAGAGCCCCTTAATGTGCCTCACATTGATTCTTAGTATTTTTCAGGTGGTCAACAGATTGCAGTGGTTGAGTTGTAAGGCTATATAGTATGTGTTTTTTGGACAATTTTATCATGTTTCAAATTTGTTTTAAATGATATCTAAGGTATCTATCACTACATTCAGACAGCAGGTCTTAATGCCCAATTCAGATTTTTTGGTGAAATCCCATTTTTTGTGTCCTTGTTCATATTACACATCAAATGCAACTTCTATCAGTCTTGATTGTAAATTGAATGCGACCCTGAAGTGACCCGCATGCACAAAAGAGGCTCGGACATAATTTTTTTTTTTTTTCTTTTTTTTAATAACCTTTAGGTAATCACAAATTGTTACCTGATGGGCCTCAGGTTGATTGCATGTGATTTTCAGGTGGTGGTCAACAGCCTTTGGTGGCATGTGCTTTTGGTCCGATAAAGGCTGTAGTACGTCCTTTTTGGACAATTCCATTTCACGTTTCAAAACTGTTTTTGATACTCACAGAAAGTACTCCCCAATGTGTTTCAGGTTTTTTCAAGTGATTTTCAGGTGGTTGCCAATTGGTAATGTTACAGTATGTGCCTTTTGTAGGATTTTTTTTATCTTTCGAATTTGTTTTAGACAATCTCCTGGACTATAGAAAGCTTTTCCTCATGAGCCTCACATTGTTTGAGTGTTTTACAGGCGGTCATCGGTGCCTTCTGGTGCCTCAATGGTAAAAGTTTAGTATGTTTCGGACCATTCTATCATACAGTTCAAAATTGTTATGGATAATGTCTAGGATTTTAGAAAGTGATCTGTGAGGTGCTAAATGTTTTAGAAAGTGCTCTGAGGTTTTTCAGGTTGTTTTGATTTTTTTAATGAAACAGTCAGGTTATATTAATAACTCCAAAAATAGACCTAGTCTACCTTAGGTTGTCATTTATGTGTTTAACAATTTAATTTATTACTGTGCCACCTGATGTGCTGTGCATTTTTTTCAAGCCTTTTTCACATGGTTGTCAATGGAATTCAGTGGTTTAGCACAAACCTCAACTCTAACCTGAAAATGGCTAATTTTGTATTTAAGTGGTCCTTGACGAATGCTTTTTTTTTTTTTTTCTCTCCGTGTGAATATTTTTATAGTTGACACGTTGTGAAATTTCTCCATAGACCAATATGAGATGTGAAATTTACTGGTGTAATATATTAGCCATAATGTACTATTATATTTTTCAGATATGTTAACACGAGTCACGTACAATCTCTTTCAAATTAAAGAATTTCACAAAAAGAAAGTGTTGCTCTTTTCAGTGTAGAGATAAAGTCTTTTTGCTGGTGATGGACATCTGGGAAAGGCTTCAGGACTGATGTGACGGTCTATGTTATATGAAAATAAAAGCCTTTTGATAATATCCGACAGTAAAGTTCTTTTCTTATATACCTGCATGGAAGAAGTCACTGAGACTGCTGTAGAGGCCAATTGCCAACAGCACTTAAACTCAGTTCATTAATTCATTTATAGTCAAAAACTATGGTGCTTCTTTCCTGCTACTTTTAACACATACCAAGTGTGTGTCCACTGCCCTTCCCCCGAGTTTCTGCTCTCCTGAACCTCAACTTATCAGTAAGACCGCCTCATTTTGACCCCCAACACACAACACCCAGCCCCCATCCCAAAAGGGACAGGGTATAGAGAGGGGGTGTATAACATGTCCTGGATATGAGGTGGAATGCTTTCGCTGAGAGGAGTTGGAGAAAGGGGAGGGGGCCCTGATAAGCCTAGTAGGTGGAGAGAAAAAGTGATGGATATAGTGAGAGCATGAGGGAGGGTAGGAGGCAGGGAAAGAGGACTGAATCAGATGGGAGGATTAAAGAGGAGGGCAGACAGACACAAGTTGACATACTTCTTCAGACAAAGACAACATCGCCTCAGAGTTAAGATTCTTCCAGCAGCTGAAGAAGTAGCATCTCGGTACTAGTACATCACCACGGCACAGGAATGTGTTGATGTATGTAGAAAAGAAAACACACTATTGGACTTAATCAGCTCTACTGACAACTGTGGATAGTGGAGAGAAGAAGCAGCAGGAGGGCAGAGCCTCAGGAAGCCAACATACCTCCACTGAACAGATAAGCCTTCAGGGGGAACCTTCAAAACTTCAGTAAGAGTTATTTCAACTTCACACAAAGGAACAACAGGGTAGAGGATACTGCTTTTAGACCTAGGTGAAGGGATAAGGGGAACACTAGAAGTGGACAGACGTTGTTTTGGGAAGAAGCGAGAAAACCGGCAACAATCTGGAGGAGGAACAGCAAGAGGTCCATCGGGCCCCACAACACAGTGTGAGTACAAACACAGCTGCATTAAAACTGGATCATGACCATACAACTGAGACATCCTCACAGCTAGTTCGAACAAAAACAAGCCCAAAGCTCCTCTTTTATTCTAATGTAAAGCACTGAGAGTCTGAAAAACGCAGAATTATTGCAGCTGCTTTGTTTTAGACAATGGAATAAAAGAACAATAGAAATTCTTCCTGCAGCATCCAAGCATAAGACAATGAATAGTGCATGGTGTACGTGTATGCTAATATAATATCAGCAGTTTAGATACCAATCTAAGCAGTAATTATGCAACTGCAGTACATACTTTGCTCTCATTTACTTAATTGCACATAATCTGTGCATTAGGATTTCTGTAATTAGGGTCAAACAATGGCATGATGTGTCATTCAAGACAAATTCCTATTCAAACAATAAAAAGAACAGTGTGTAAAATGGGTGGAGCAGCGTCATGTATTTTCAGTAAGAAGCACAATGAGTCATCTCACACACGGGCCACTCACATACACACTTTCCTGCCAGTCCTTCCTCCGTGACCTTCCACCTCGAAAACAACTCTTGAGACAACAATGGAAGAGACTGACGGGTGGAAAAATAACCAATGCTGAGGCACCGTAAATAATGTCCTCCAGTGTCAAGTCTGACATCCAGCAATTATGGAAGGAGGAGGCGTCTGCAGCTTGGCTTAAACATATTCAAACCTGGGCAAATATAGCTCATACGGGAGATTTGGGATGATTTTTTTTGTGTATAACCCTAAAGTATATGGAAACAGAAGAGTCTGAGCAAAATAATTACAATATTACTGAAATCACAATGTGATCAAGTAGAGCAAAGTAACTGCAGAATTAAGGGTTCTTTCGATAAATGTACAATGTGGCGCAACCTTATAAATTCCACATTGTGGTGCTACAAATATTTCCTAGTCCACAGATAATTTTTCACCTCAGACAATTATTTAATGCAAAAAAAGCAGAAACCTTTACATTCCTGGGTCTAAAGACGGTACAAATGATAATACATACATATCCATCTAAATTCTTTGTATATTTCATGACTCCCAGATGACAAAACATCTTCAGTGTCTACAAATGATGAAGTCATAATCTACACCTGTTTTACTTTCTAGGATCAAAGCTCAAACTGATGGACCAAGTCATCCTAACTCATCTTTGTGTTTTAGAATTGGTAAATTATCTGATGCTCTGATAACTGTCTTAACGCATACACAACATATCACATTAGAAGAAGAAATTAAGGATCTATAATAAAAACAGAGCATGAAAGACATTCTGACCACTGAATTCTGATGCATTAATAATCCTAATGAGGACTAAACTATTTTTTACAGTACGCAACAACCACCAACAACATATTAAATATAAATGGGTAATATAATTATATGTCAGATATAAAGCATTTCATTGCATCTGTCTTCACATTGCATATAGAGGATGTTAACTAGTTTTATTCTTGAGACTGACAACATCTTTAATATCAGCTCAACTAAATGACCAACTGCAGGTATATAAGTATAATATAGGGTATATAAGCACACATGCAGAAAACACCGTCTACACAAACACATTTTGATGCCAGCAGTCTGACCACTACATGAACCGATCCCAGAGCCTTTCTTTGCAGCCAATCAGCTCTCTGATAATCATCACTTCACATGCAGCATCACATAAGACAAACTTCCTGTCAGATATAATCTTGGACTTCGTCATGACCTCAGAGTCACTTCGTAAAAAGAACTTTAATCAGGTTTTCAGTACATTTCAACTACAGAAGCACAGTACTAGACTCTTCCACAGCTCCTTACTAAACCAGGCTGACACAATCATAACATCAACAGTAAATTGGTGTAATTTTACACCCTTTAAAAGAAGGAGTCGCTGTGGTGTTGCCCCTGAAAAACTCAAATTCTTTTAAAAAGTAAATATTTACAAAAATACTAAACATTCCGTTACAAAAAGGTTATGAAAATATTAAACACAAAGGTTATAGAGATAATACAATTAAACAGATGGACAAAACTGTGGCTTAAAATAAGACAAATCTATGAACACACATAAGATCATTGATCGTATTTGTTTCTGTTATGCTTTGTACATCTCTTAAGTTTCATTTAACTGCTTGTTCTAGCGTTTATCTGTTGTTTATACATCTTAGAGTGTTTGGTCATTCATTAATCTTTATGCCTGTTTTTCATACCTTTAATTTCTATTTCCATGTTGCACGATTTCCAAAAATGAGTTAGCACTGGAAGTGTTAAGTTGGTTGCTCTGGCTGGACTTTAAAGCACAATGCCTACATTTACCATCTCTGTCAAATAAAATTGATACACTAATCAGCTCCCACAAAAACAAAACTTGTAAATGATTAGTTTAGTTTCAAGTTAGCCATTGATAGCATTGGAGTTGAGCTGACTGCTTTTTTTTGTTCCAACACACAACTGATAAATCATTGGAAGTTTGGTGAAAAACTACTAGTTTTCCACTTCTGTCTGCAAACAAAACGACTGATGACCATGCTGAACGCTCTCCAACACCCTGTCCCTTTGTGTTGACAGTACATGATGAGTATGGCCGGTACTCTGGAGAGGGGGGCCCACCATCAGGCCTTAGACCTCTCTGAAGAGATGCCGCCTCATCACCACCATCACCACGCCAACCACCACCCACACCTCCACCACTCCAACTCTCTGGCTTCCACCACCGCTATGGGCGGAGGCAGAGAAACGCCATCGCGTGTGGTCGTACCTCCTCCATATTCTGCAGCTGAGAGTGGCGGCGGGGGCAGCGACGCTCCTCTGGAGTTACGGGGGTCCCTGGACTGCTGGGCCTGCTCCGTGCTTGTGACAGCTCAGAACCTCGTGATCGCCGCCATCAACGCCTTCCTGGCCGGACTGGTGTTTGGGACCATCCTGACGCCGGCCATCGTCATGGTGGTGTTCGGTTTCCTCTGCCATTCAACGGTAAGAGAAAGAGGGAGCATGTGACAGTGTACGCCAATCACACCATAAAAACAGCACTAAGAGAAAGAAACAACATACTTTACTTTGAAAAATGTCTTGTATTAAGAAAAAAATGTTTGTGGAATGAGCAATATGTGCTTGGCTAAATTTCTTAAAACTATAATAAAAGTCTTGTCGCTTCACGGTGACAAAAAAAACTATGGAAACTAAAATAAAAAAGAAAGAAAAATAACATGTAGAATATTGAAATTACATGTCAATTCCAGTTCTATTCAAGAGATGCAGGGGTACTTTTTGGCAGCACAGGACTGATGGGAACAATCAGTATGTCATCAAAAATTTGTCAGTTAAAACTGTCTAACATTGGCAATACAGCATTGACTTTGACAAATTGGAGAAATAGTTTGATGTTCGAGTGCAATTTTTCTTTCTTTTTTTTTTTTTTTTTACTACATCAACTTTCAATGATCCAGATCTATTTATTTGGTTATTCTTTCAACTTCATCGTTTAGTTCAACAATAAATGCGATCCACAAATCCAATTGATCAATGACCGATTCTTTCCTGCACACTATCCATTCATAAAATCCACGTCAATCAACTTCCAGCGTACACTGCATACAGTTTTGTGCAGAAGTCTTTGACCATCATTAGCTTGGATGATTTTGCAGGATTATAGGAACGTGTCTATGTTTTTCATAGTACCTTACTGTGCACAAGAAAATGCAGGGAACATATGCAGTGCATTAAAACAAATTAAATGACTTCTACAGGTAAGTGTTCAATGAGACCTCATTTGGATTTAATGTCTCTGTCTGACTATACAGTCTTTTGTTATATTTCATAATTTTTCATCCAAGAACATCCCAAAGGTTTTCTTCACACTTGAACCGTTCTATTCTTTTCTCTGTCCAGATGATCCCAAATGTCTTCTACAATATTCACATTTTCTTTGTTTTTAATGCTATTTACATATTCCCTATATATTGTGGATACAGAATCTGGGAAATGTACATGTACAATCATTCTAACGCTGACAAAATAACAGACCCAATGATGGTGTAAAATGCTGCACATCATTATAATGTATTATGAAACAATTTGTGGTGCAGTCAGTCATTCTTTGAATATTGTAAGGCAAAAGCTTAATTTCTACATAAATTTTCCTTTTTAATTAATTCAGTAAATAACACCTATTTGAAGAGATTACAATGAGAAACTGGGAAAACAGTGGTGATTTTACAGCTGAACCTGTTGAAAAGCTTGTTCAAGATGAGATGTCTGCAAAGTCCTGAACTTCCTAAAATTAAAACTTCTTAAAAAGTTCTGCCTCAGGCTCAGGGTGGGGTTTGGTTCCACTGTGATGGGAGGTTTTATAATCAGATAAGCTTGAACTTCTCTCAGATGTTGAGGAGATATGTGAGTGAAGGGGCTAAAAGGTCATGAGTCCAGAATGAAATACATCAAGGGAGAGCACTTAAAAGACTGCCTGGTAGCTGGGGATTAAACCAGTCAAGAAAAGAAAAAAAATATACATGGTGAGTTCAGCAAAGACACAGAAGAGGGTATGTTACTTAAAAACAAAACAAAAACCTGAAATGACCTACTTGACCTGTCATTCAGTAAGTATTATCCAGACAACCTAAGAAGTCATCACAGTTCAGAGCCTTTTAATACGTACCGATGGCGTCTGTGCAGGTCCAGACCGTCCTAATGACCAAAGACTACAAGATTCTCTCTGTTCTTGTGCTCTCTCACAATTAGACCTCATGTGACAGCAGCTTAGAAGGGGATTAACCAGGACCTGGGAGCACGGAGAGATGAGGAGTGGGGGGGGGATAGGGGTGAGAAGAAATGTGGAGAAAGAACAGTCGGGTGAGTGTTTAGGGTTCCAGATTTGAGCAGATGACGACAGAGTAACATGTAAAACCAAACACTTGTTCATGCGTTCTCCTTAAACCCTGGCTCAGATGATGGAGCCATGAGAGGCCCCAGTAAAAGCAAACATGAGCATACTTGTACGTCTTATCTGTGATCCTCCCTGCTCTGATGAGTCCTCCTCTTATAGACTTTCTCCAGCTGGGGTTTGTTTCTGGTCATCAGTGCCACATACTATAATAAATATGTTTCCTCCTCTGCAGACCTTTTGTACTTTTCACTTGACTCCTGCACTTGATTTTTCATTAATACTTCAAGGGGTGAAATATGATTCAGACTCTCTGTTCCGCTCCCACATCAAACCCTGCGCCTTTTAATTCCTCTACAGATGCTTTGACGTCTGTACGTTCACCGGCCGACACCGTTAAATGGATGTGATAGAGGTGACGTTGCACAAAGGTTCCTAAAAAATGGAATTACTTTTGGTCAGGAGGAGATTTCAGAGTGCTACTGACCCGATCTGTGTGTGTGTGTGTGTGTGTGTGTGTGTGTGTGTGTGTGTGTGTGTGTGTGTGTGTGTGTGTGTGTGTGTGTGTGTTATCTCTCACATTACATCCTCTTCTCACAGACTCACATACCACATGGACCATGTCATCTCCTGTCCTTATCTGCTGTTCCAGGCAGTTTAAGAGGTCGCAGTTTTACACATAAAAACAGTAGAACTTGTTTGGAACAGTTTGATTATCCTGGTCAGATCTGACAGAATGTATGCAATTGTATACAACATAAATTAATCTTTTACATCTTCACATTCTGAATATTACAGCTTGTTTTGCACCTTACAGTTCTATTTTAGCACATTACAGTTATTACTCAGATTCTACACAGATCTTTTTATACTTCTAAATATATATATAGTGTTTGCTCTTGTGCTGTATTTTTATTTTTCCGCTCATGTTTTCTGTTCTTTATTGTATGCGTGTCATGGTGCTGCTAAACTCAGGGTTCCTACAAGTTGAATTTAAGTCTTTTTATGATGTTTTTTTAATACTTAAAACAGAATTTAATGCCCATTTCACGGCTTTACTGGGAAAAATTCGTGACTCCTAGAATTTAAGAAAACTCGTGTCAACCAGGTCAAGAATGATCTTTTCTCCAACCATGTATTATTAAATTTACACTTCCCCATACTTACTTATTACACGTGAGCCCTCCCTTAAAGGTGGGGTGCAAGATGTTTTCCTGGAACATTTTTTTACTATTTTGCTTAAAATCCCCCTCACACCCCGATTACAACCAATTAATTAAATGCTCTAACACAAAAATTAAAACATATAGTCACCTGTGGAACGGACAGGACTGAAAAAACACCATCCAATCATTTTGAGCGCCCACTCAAAATGATTGAACGG
>JAPQRP010000012.1:3951634-3967240 GCA_037367295.1 Apogon hyalosoma | reverse complement strand
CGTGTTCAGTGAGACTTCCTGAAATATTTTCAACAGTGAAGTAGGCAAAACTTGGGCTAGAACGACACGTCTGCCATTTAGTGGTAAGGAGTATCATAGATATTTTGAGTCAAATGAAGTATAACAGCGAAATTTAAGAGACAACATACTCCGTCGCCGAAATGGGACAAGGGCGGCGAAAGGGTTAAGACCTATCATATCAAATTTAATACTTTTCAAAGACTGTTTAAGGTATTAAATGCAGATTTGTAAATTCAAGACTTTTAAGACTTTTTAAGACCCCGCAGGAACCCTTCAGTATTGATAAGCTACAATAAAAATAAAAATCAGTCAATCCCTAGATGAAATATCCAGGTAAATAATGATATAGGAATATTTCTATTCCTACATGATATAGGAATAGAGATGTATAATAGATGTTGGTTTGCTGAAGAATTAGGAGCATAAGTGAAGCTGAAAAATATAAAAATACATCATTGTGTAAAAAAATGTTTCAACAATATTATTACTGAAAGTGTGTACGAAAAATCAGGAAACAGTAGAGTGCAAAAATAGTACTGCAAAGTAGAAAATAAACAAAAAGTTTACAAAGGAAACAATCTAAAGAAATCATTAGATGCTCTCTACACAGATTTTAAGTGAATTTGGCTGAGGTGTTGCACCTAAATCTTATAACAGTATAGAAAACCCTGGGTCTCCTTGGATCCATGAAGGTCCCTGTGAAACACTATGACTGTGTCAAACAAAATACTGACAACACTGACCATGACTGAGGTTAACCAAACTGAATATACTGTATTTTACCTTCATACTACAGTCAGGGATGTTCAGTACTTTCTCTCGAAGCCACTGGACAGCTTCTGGAGTCCAGGATCCGACACTGACGGCCAGGTCTGCCAGACAGCACTTCACAGCCTAACACAAGTTGCAGGTTGTACATGCTGCAGTTAGAAAGCTGCTTAAAATATGCAGCTTGTGCATACATTTCTTTTGAACAGTTGTGTTGTTTCATTTGATTTCCCTTTCTGTCCAACAAAGCCAGAGACATTTACCTGTTGTGGGATGGCCATAAGGTCACAGAGGAATGGTGGAGGGATTTCTCTCAGTTCAAACACCTCCACAGAAGCCTGAACCCCCACATCAATGAACAGGATATCCAACACTCTGCTGCCATGCAGATTGGTGATCTACCAATAGACAGTGAACACTGTTTTATTTACTCTTCAAAATATCATTAAAAAACATTTGCCATAGACTACTGTGTTTTTAAAGTTATTCTCCTTTAACTTTTCTTTCATATCTTTTTGAGTCTCTTTAAGGATTTCCCACTTTTTATGCAATTGTGGACTAGTACACGTGGAATGAATTTCAGTCTGCCCCATGATAGAGGGTCCAATAATAATGCAGTAATTAGATGATGATGAGTTTTTCGTTTTGTTGTTTGCCGTAAAAGGCCAGTAACAATCATGTTTGGGTATGTTTTATATCTCACAAACTTGATGTACAGTTTCTTACCTCAACACGGGACCATTTGCTTTTGTATCGTGCCAGGCATCGTTTTCCACAGAAGGGCCTAGAAACCAGGAATTCTGATGTAACCTGGAGCAAGAAAAGGAGTTTCATCAACAAAACATCACAGTTGACAGTACATTTTTTGGATTGTCAATGTTATTGTGTGAGTCACTTCTATTTTATGACAGAATAAAATGAGACTGTAAAGGCTCGCATAGAAAGGTTGAGCCCAGTCTGGTGCTGCTGTAATGCTTGTTATGGCACAGACAGTATGTACAGCCCTATACTATATGGTGATGGTTGATTTTAGAGGGAAATATGAATGTGTCAACAGGGGGAACAACTAGTCTGGATATTTCCAGAAGTAACAAAAATCCAGTTACCACCATGTCTCAAATTCACTTATTATCTTGCAGTAGTCTGGTAGTACAAGTATCTTATTAATAAGTACAAAAACAAGTGTAAGAATAAATGTAAATGATTTATGAGCTTGGCTTTCTTTTTTAATGTGCTAGACTTGGTGATAAGCAGTGACTTTACTGAATCATTATTGGATTTGTTCTTATGCTGGAGGGAGTTTATTGTCTTTAGTCGGGGTACGATAGAGGTTTCCATTTCTGTTTTTTATGTAAACCTAAGACAACAGTCCCTGGGTTGCACCTTATTAAAGACTTTTTTCTTATCTTGACTTCACAGTGTTTAACCAAACACTGAAGCAAACTGCTACTGAGCTGCAACTACAAGCTTTAAAAAGTAGATTAAGTAGCATGGCAACGTCTTAGCACCAGATTATCAGCCTCAATCTGTCCATGACTCTGCCTTGGGAAAGGGACACATGACACAAATATAGTCATAAAAAGTGATTAAGATAAATGTGTGAGTTCTCATCTACTCTGATTACTCCCTGCCTGGATTTAATGAACACATTAAAAAAACAATCTTAGGTTTCTTTTTTAATCTGCTGGTCACAGTATTTTCTCTTCTGGTGGAAGACTGTTAAGTTTTTTATATTCCTTTGTTGTTAAATCCACAGTATAAGACCATTTGTTGTGCCCTCTTAAGGTATGGGGAGAAACCATACCTTGATGGCATTGAACCATCAGATATCTGATTCAGCCTTCTCAATTAATTCGACCATTTCACACACTCGTTCTTCTATGTCCTCCAAAATTAAAGAGACCATTAGCCAGATTGGACATTCTCTGCTTGCTTAAGGAACACAGTCTGTCAAGTGGACTGTGTTTCTAAAGACTATAAACCCTACCTACCTTAAAGCTACCAAGATTTTAGAAAGACCGATGTCCAAGAAACTTCTGGAACTGAGTGAAGAAAAGACATTTTTGACAAATACCAAATGCAAAGAGTTTAGTCAGAAAAATAATTGAAGCAGATACATTTGAAAACAGTAAGCATGGTGTTTTTTCTCTGTAGTCTGGCGTCTCCTTGTTTTCATGTATTTGCTCACTTTGCTCTAATGATTTCAGGATTAAACTGAGTTCAAGCACATCACCATGAAGGTACTGAAAGACCTCAGGTAGAGTGTGGGGTTAACCTGTGAGTGGAAGTACGTCTCTATTTTCTCCAGTATCTCATTGAGCTTGGCGAGGCCTCTGGAGGGCAGCTGACAGTAGACGGTCCCATCTGAACACACACTGCTGACAGTCACATTCATGTAAGCGCTGTTGACCTGTAAAAACCCCCCAGCAGGACTTCAGTATGTTGAGCTCATAGATTCATTAAACCCTACACACAGAAAACCTCAAAGTCTAAAGCACCTGTAATGGGCTGGCTAGTGTCTTGTCCTGCAGGGCCTTCATACAGGCAGCGTTGATGTTGACATCGTCATCCTGTGAAGTGTCATACAGGACGACTAGCGGGATCTGCCCTCTCTCTAGGATCTCCGCCAGCAGGATTCTTCCACTTGCCATTGTCTCAAACTTCTTCAACACCCCAGGATCCTGACAGAACGGCTCCAAACCTGGAACAGGACACATATTTCAATATTATCTTCTACTAGAAGCCATGAAATCACAGTGAGGGGAGAAATATGAGTGAAAATAAAAAAAGGATAAAACAAATTAGACTTATTACACTGACGTCCATTAGTCAACTGAATTTAGATTCACCTGCCAGTTTACACTTAGTAGCCTGGAAAGGCAATTTGAAAAACTTCTCCTGTAGGTCAAACACTTTGGTTTTGCTGATCACCTCTGAGAAGCCATGATCCACATAGTAAACCTACAAAGCCAAAAACAAAGATGTTCACAAAAACAATAATTTGTCAAATCTTTTAAAATTAAAAACACTACAGAAAGTGAAATCTAATTAAGTCAAGGCAATAAATGCTTGTATTTGTCAAACAAGATATTTCTTTTTGTCAGTCAGCAATTATTTATGACCATTTCACCATTTTCAAACTTGTTGTCCATGATTATGTTAATAAGATGAAGATCCAGATTAATTTAATACATGATTTAATCAAAGTCCTTTGATCGACACTGACAAGTACAAGCCTGTTTTATTTAATTCATTATTTATTATTTCATGAATCATATCCTTGTCATCACTTCACACATTAAGTATTATTTCTCACCTTGACCTTATCAGCCATAACCTCACAGACTTGAGCTCTCAGAATCTCCTCCTCCTCCTCTGCTCTGACAGCAACAAGTTGGCCTGACAATGGAGCTGACAAAGGAGTGGGACTGCTTTGGTTTAAGCCATAAAACTCTCTCATTTCATCCTCCATGGACTCTTGGGCCTGGGAGTAACCTTCACCAATATACCTGAGAGATGAGACAAAACTGTGAGATATCCTACTGTCCTTAACAAACTGACCTTTTCTACCAGATTAGCTCTGGCTCTTCAATCAGGATTCTTCAAGTCTTGATGCCATCTAATGAAACTGGACCGCATGTACACCAGTTTTGGAACCACGGTTATCATGGATGCAATACACAATGCTCAACAATTCCATTTTTGGGTCTCTTTTATATTTTTTTATTTTTTTTTATTGTTTGTTCTTGTGTTTCAGTAAAACCAGCTTGAAGTTGAGCAGATGACCAAATGGCCACTAAGCACTAGATTTGATCGGTAGACGACTTTTACCATATCATTAGCCTCACAGCATAATTGGCTAAGTATTATTTTTAGCCAAATTGTAATGTCTGCATAACTTTACTCTTGTAACACTGCTGCTTCATTTTGCATCATTGGCTACATCCTGAAAAATAGGACTTAGGCAATTATGCTATGAGGCTAACAATATATTTTCGTACATTTTTTGTCTGCTGGTTTCTCATACTTCATTACCATCATATCCTCCACCCTCTCTTACCAACTTGAAGAACAGGACCACTGATATTTGCACAATTCAAATAACGGAAAAGCCAGCCATTTTTTGGCTCCAACTAGGAACCTGGGCTACAAACCACTGGATTTTTGGTCAAAATGCTCCTAACATTTAAAAATGTGATGCACAAACTTCATGTCAGTAGAAAAGGGGAACATGAGTTGCATTTTCACACATGCAACTGTCTCCTACCTGAGTATAACTCCATTGGTGTTTGTAGCCTCTACCACCAGCACTGAGGGATATTCCTCTTTAGGAATCTGCAGAGATGGTACGGCATGGTTACTGAGCCTCCTCCCCAGCTCCTGCCTCAACTTCAGCTCTTCCTCACTCGTTGTGGAGTCCCTCCTATTGCAGTTCTCATCCTCGCCTGCTCCACCTCCACTGCTGCTCCTCCTGTACAGGATAGCCCTCTTTGGGTTGTCAGGCATGGGGTAGTCGATAGTGCAGAAGTCAGACAGGAGGTGAAGGTTCTCTAGGACATGTCCAGGCAGTTTGGTCTTGGAAAACATTAAAATACACAAAGATTTTAGCATGTTTCAGCTTCAATATGAATCCAGTGGAACACATTAGGGAGCTTAAAAAACTAGCAGGGTTGTAGGTAATTTAATAAAATATTTATGCCAGTTTTTTGAGAGTTACTGACTTTGTAGGTGTCCTGGAAGAGCTTTGGCAGCGCATGGGCCCACAGTCCATTGGAATACTTTATCAGTAGCTCCTCCAGTTTCATCTTCAGGTCAGGGCTAAGGGGTGTAGGGGAGGATGGAGGGCTAGGTGAGGAGGAGGAGGATAATGTTGGAGACTGAGGAGGGTGAGAACTGGAACGAGTCAGATGGGTGTTGGAAGGTCTCTGCTGGGCAGGGGACTGCAAGGGTTTATTTGTGGGGCTGTTCGAACTCTGGGCAGGGGCAGTGGTGGAACTTGGGTTAAAATTTGTGGCAGCCTTGTCCTTGGCGGGGTAAAGAAGCAGCTCTGATGGGTTACTGCTGCAGGTTTTCTCGACCTTAAAGAATAAAAAAAGCACTGATTATAGATAGGAAACAAACATGATTGAAAATCCCTGGATTCATCACTGTCTAACAATCTTTTCAAAGTTGCCATGCGTCACTTGTTGAAAAGTGGTGGCAATGTAAGTGCTCAGATGAAAACATTTTAAACAGATGTAATGGGGGAGTCCACTTGAGAGGTCAGAGTGGATAATTTTAGTGGGGAAAAACTGCTTAAACAAAGACACATGAGGACCACAGAGAGAACACAGAAATCCTGAACAAGAAGAAACTGTGTCAACCATTTTTAAAGGTTTTCAGTGATTTGTGCATGCACATTATTGGGAAATTTTAGAATCAATAGGCTTATTTTTGGTCAGTGCACATTTGCATCTTCCAAATTTATTTTGAATTGTACATTTTGTCCCCATCCTCCCCGGTGTTAATTGTTATATATGAGAAATGCTCTTAATTTAACATCAGTAAGCTTACAATCTAAACCATCAGTGCATTTTTAATATGTTATTACAAAAGTAAAAACATTATAACAGGGGAACATACAGTACAAATGTGTGTCCATGTTTCCAGGTCTTTGATGGCCTCTGTGGGCAGGTCCTGTTTGTACAGTTCTCTGTAGATCTGAGGCAACTTGGACACCCAAAACCCATTACTATACTTCCCCAGGACCTCCTTAATACGACTCTGGACCTGCTGAGGGTTGTAGGGCTTTCCTTTGCCTGGGCTGAGGCTCTCGTTAAGATTCATAGGTGCTGGAAGATTAAAGCAAACATTAAAAAAAAAAAAAAAAAAAAAAAAAAAAAAAGGAGAGTAAGAGGTTAAACACAGTCACATAATTCTTGCTTTCGCACCTTTGCCGTCTTGACTTCCAGGTTTATTTGTTCTTTGATAAAATGTAGATCACAAAAACATGAATGATAACAACAATTCCTGATAAATTTACCTAATCAAAGTTATTCTTAGGGTGTTGATCCACAGGATGATTATATGTAATTTGCACATTTTTGTTTACTATATCTTCCACTTGCATAAATCTTTATCTTTTGAAAAGTAGGCTCACATTGTTAAAATTTCCTCTCCCTTCAGGAATGTCTCTTTCCATAAAGAATTCACAGACCCTATTTAGTTTCCTCTATCTGCAGGGGCCTGAAATAAACATGTTCCAAAAGATCCCTAATAATGTGCACCTCGAAGCTATGCATTTATTACAGGCCAGTGCTTTCCTCTAGGCTATAAAGCCTTCTTCAGCCAGGCAAAATGACAACACATACATGCTCAGTTCAAGTGAAGGCTCGTAGGAGAAGAGTTTAAGACGAGGAAAGATCAAATCAACAACACAAAAACCCAACGCTGGTTTAATTCAAAACCTTTTAGAAACAGACTCGTCTCTATATGAACATAATATCTACTGAAATATTCTGAGGCAAAAGTCATACAGGATGGGGTAACTTTCAGCTTAGTCCTTCATGATGACATGTTCGAATGAGGGTTGACATTTCAGAATAAGGTGGTACATTGCAAAACTGGAAAAAGGTCCTTGAAACATTACATTTAAGTTTTAAAAATAAGTATCTTCTGTAAGTCACAGAGACGTCAGGCCCCACCAGAAGCCTGTACTTAGTTTGGAAGACAAAAGCTATACAAATCCACATTTAGAGGAAAGAAAGCAGCATGTCCTACTTACAACTAGTCTGTTGGGGGTTTCTGGAAAGGTGAGCTTGCACCTCCTTCTGAAATCGTGACGGCAGAGTCATCCTCTTGTCTGACCTAGACAGAAAGCAGGAAAACAAGGTGGAACATTACTCTCTATGGGCTTTGGAAGATGAGACAATGTTTTAGCTTCCAGAAACAATAAAAATTCTATTTAATCTATACACAATACAATACAATACAATACAATTCACAATCACTTTACTTTAAAGAATTATACAGTCACTTAAAATGTATTATATTGAAGCTGGTTCTGTTTGGCCCTTGTACTGCATATGAAATACTCCTATGAGGCACATCTTTTATGTGGACAAAGTTGTTTCGGTTTGTCCCTACTCCCAGAACCCATTAATCAAACTGTCTCCAAACCCTGGTCTGGAATGAACAATGGGTCATGAGATACTGCAAACAAACTGCACTGCAATCTATGCACTAGATAAAATACTCTTTGTCAGGCCTAGAGAGTGAGCACACATGGAAGATCCTATATATTATTTTATTTCTTTTTAATTCAGTGTTTCTATTTTAGTCTTCTCCCACTCATGTCACACAAGTCCAAAATATATGGCCAATATGATGTAATAATACAGTGTGAAGGACTTCACCTCCTATACGTACATCCCAGAACATGTCAGCATTTGTGCACTCCTCTGCCCTAAATCTGTCTTGCTTTGTATCTGGTAGAGGGGGTGAAACAAACTCCAGCACAATAAACTAGTTATAGCTAGAGTGATGGCAATAAGGCACACTGTAACATAATTTTTGTCCAGGTTAAGTGAGTGTAAAGGGTGTACACTGGCAGTGAATGGGAAAGATTTGATCCAAGTGCAGTTTTTGTTTCTAAACTAATGAAATGTTGAGGCTAAGGAATGAAAAGCAAAGCAAGAAAGCAATACACTTAGAGGTGGCATAACCACCTCTTAGTTATTCAATCTGTGTAAGAAAATGTTGAGCACTGCATTTAAATGTAATGGTTTCTAAGATATTTACAAGCTAATTTTAACCAAATTTAAAACAGACTACTGGTAAATATAAGCAGTACATGTGGTATTGTGCAGAGGCACTGTAAGTTTTATGTAACTGTTACTAAGGTGAGTCAGGTTAATAAATATTTTGCCATCAGTAAGATGCAAGCATAAAGTATAAAGACAGTATTAGGTTCAACTGCAGGTTAAAAGATTTGTAACACTAGAAATTTTTACAAGTAGAAGAGTTTCACAGGAGAAGATTTTTTCAAAAATGTCCATACTGATTAAAATCTAATACAAAAGAATGAAGACTTGTCACTTCGTATTACAGAGCAGAGCTGAGAAAATGCTTGTGTTAAAGCTCACACAATTTCTATAACCAGTCGGCTTAAAATATTACAATTCAAGTGGTTAATGTGCATATATATTTCACCTGAACACCTACATAAATACAACAAAAATAAACCAGACATATGTATAAAGAGTACTAACTCAAAAGGAACACTACTACATTGCATGTACAGGGACATACAAATATTTTGGGAAGAGATTAAGAATGTCATTGAAAAAACAATTTCCAAGCAGATTAAACTGGACCCCATGGTATTTCTTTTAGCTATTTATCCAGATAAACATAACTATAGTCAAAGTGAATGCACATTTATAGATCTCAGTCTTTTGTCTGCAAAACAATGTATTGCACGAAATTGGAAAAACACCAACAAACCCAGTACTACCCAGTGGCTCAATCAGATGCTGTCTAGCCTTCCATCAAAAAGAATAACCTACATTCAGAAAGCCAAACAGCAAGTATTTGAAAAAAGTTGGAGGCTCTTCATTTACTACGTCAAAGAGTTAGACTTAATAGGCAATTCAGTTGACTGTTAACATTATATGCATTGCCAGTTCCTGGTTTTATATGGACAAGTACACTTGTATACCCTGGACTTGGAGGATTGCAGTGGATTCTGATTTTTGTTTAGTTGTACTACCACTGCCAAAAAAAAAGAGAAGCTCTGTTTGATGTTTTGTATGGCGTTATTTTTATTTTTGTTTCGAATTAAAATGGTACAGATATGTAAAGGAGAGTTAATTGTGATTGAAGTGAATGCTGTGCTTTCATGATTGTAAACCTCAATAAAAATGTTCTGGCAAAAAAAAAAAAAAAATGTAATTAATTCAAAGTTAAGAATATTTTGCTGCTTTTAATGTAAACATTTTCTATTTAACTTAAGGGCCCACACCCTGGCACATGAATTATTAGTCTAAGACTTTTAAGCCAAGACAACAAAGTCATTCCCACTTTTGGTGTCATCCAAGCTAAAGATTGTGGTTTTCTGGACCCAGTTACACCACAGTCATTTTTCTTTCACTGCTCCAAATTTCCTCACAAGCAAACCAGTAACATGAATATGACCAATTCTGTTAAATGCAGGGCTACCCAGGGACCACGCAGCTCTGCCCCACAACACCACTCTGATACATTCAGCATTTACCTCAACAGCCACAAACTCTCCAGTCTCAAAACTCAGACCAAACTCATCCTCTGTTTCCCCAGTCCTATTATTTATCAAAGACATTTGTATCTTTGTGTTGTCTTATTTCATTTACTCAATGTACCGCTCCTACAGTGCAGCTGCAGGCAGACACACATGGACACACTCATACTGTCCATTGGAAGGTCTAGAGGGATACAGAGAGATGTGCTGATTCACTCTGTGTCGGTTTAGAAGCGTTAATCTACCAGAGAATAGAGCAGGGATTAGAAAGGGCTCACATCCCCCCGGCTTTGGGCTCGTGTCCCCTGCCAACACACCAGGCTTCCCACCCTCCTGTCCCATTGTGCTGCGGAGGGCCACCGGCACACTGGACACCCTTGGTGACACAGACACAGCACTGATGTCAGTTGTTTTTACAGTGAAGAGACACTGAGAGCCATGGGTGGATGGTGAGAGAGCAAGTCAATGAACCCAATTAATTAGATTCATTATTTGAGCAATTCACATAGATGTATGATAACGTATAATATGTTAACAGCTCCTCGGACAATAATGAACCAAGCTTTAATATAAGTCATCTATGATTTACAGCATTAGTCAACTAGAATGAGTATTGACTTCAGAAAGGAATAATGGACCTTGGCAACAAAAGGGAAATTAAAGAGAGGGAGAGCGAAAAATCCACAGTTCATATTTAGCTAATTGTGATGACAGGAAAGACAGAGACATACAGAGAGAAAGAGACAGAGGAAGCGAGAATAAACCAGAGAGTGCATCATGAACCCAGTGCTGAATAAGCAGCAGCTTTGCAGTCACACACCAACCAGAGTTCAACGAGGCTCCCATTCACCAGCTGCCTATTCTGATTCAGCTCAGACCACACAGGTGGGAGGAGAGAGGAAGAAAGAAAGAAAGAAAGAAAGAAAGAAAGAAAGAAAGAAAGAAAGAAAGAAAGAAAGAAAGAAAGAAAGAAAGACAACATCACAACTCATGCAGAAAAGCAAATAAAAAGACATAAAACCATCCAAAGTGGACGTGGACTTCCCGTCCTAAACTCTAAAGTCCACCTCCGCTGACGGTCCAGGCCAAACCTTTTGTCTTGCAATCACACATTTCATTCATTCTCTTTCTATTCTGTAACTGATGGAGGCGTCGACTGTGGCCTTTCATTGCCCCGCCCTTGTTTTACGGGTTTCGGCTTAACCAGTTTAGCGTCCCTCTCTGTTTACTCTATATAACTTGTGCTCCTAGTTCCTGTGGGATCACTTTGCCACTGTGCTGACACCGGTCGTTGCTCTGCTCTGCTCTGCGTGTGAAGGAACGCCACCCATCTGACTCCATGTCCTCAGACCCGGACGGCTGCCACCTGTGTAAGGAGTACCTCAGGGATGCCGTGTCCATCCCCTGTGGTCACACCTTCTGCTCCATTTGTCTGAAGACCTACTGGGACCATGCGGACCATACGGGGTCCTACCTCTGCCCCCAATGCAGGGTCACCTACAACAAGAGGCCCACTCCGAGGAAGGCGGCCGGGTCCAGGTACTCCACCCTCCAACGCAGCTCTGAGTCCTTCCCACCTCCTCCTCCATCCCCTGACTACAACTACGCCGGACCCCAGGACGTAGGCTGCGACATCTGCGTGGGCAAGAAGCACAAAGCCATCAAGACCTGCCTGATGTGTCTGGCGTCCTACTGCGAGAAGCACCTAAAGCCCCACTACGAGTCAGCCACCTTTAAAAGGCACAAGCTGGTGGATGAGATCGGACACCTGGACCGACAGATCTGTCCTCAGCATCAGAAGGGCCTGGAGCTGTTCTGTCGCACCGACCAGATGTGTATCTGTGTGTTGTGTACGGTCAAGGAACACAAAGGTCATGACATGGTGTCGGCTGAGCAGGAGCGAGGAGAGGAACAGGTAGGGAACACTGGAGAACCTCTGAAGACCCAACAGATCTGAGGGTTAGGGTCACATCAGACCATTTTAGTTCAGGGGCCACATACAGGGGCCAGACCAGTAACACGATAAGCATAATAACCTCTAAATAACTACTGTTCTAGTGTGAAAAAGCATAAAATTACATTATGAATAACCTGAACAAACCACCATGTACAACCTGAAATGAATTCAGAAATAAAGTGCAATTTCAAAAATATTACATCTCAGCTTATTATTAACACAAGTTAGAGATCAACAAATGCACTAAACATTTAGTAACAGGCAGAATTTTAGTAAAATTGCACTGATTTTTCTTTAGAACTATCAGGTTGTTCATATGGTTATTCACATTTTATTGTGAAAAGTGTAAATATTTTCATAATTTTACTTTTTTCACATTACACAAAGGGGAGCAAAATATAATATAAGATATATGTTATTATATGTAATATAAATTATTATGCTATTATCTTACTGGCCGGATTGGCCCCTTTGGGGGGGCGGTTTTGGTCCACAGGCCATATGTTTGACACCCCTGCATTAGACACATGTTTGAGCTGATGTAACGTTGGTTCAAACACAAGCAAAGACAGGAACTAGAAGACACAGTCATCTACTGATTTTCTGATATTTGTGAATTGGTCCCAGGAAAAGAGTAGACGTAAACCGCAGGTGTCAAACATACGACCCACGGACCAATAACCGCCCACCAAAGGGTCCAATCTGGCCCATGGGATGAAACTTATTTTAGTTCAGTGGCCACATACAGCCCATGTGGTCTCAAGTGGGTCAGACCAGTAAAATAATAACATAATAACCTGTAAATAATGACAACTCCAAATTTTCTCCTTGGTTTAAAGTGAAACAAGTAAAATTGAATTGTGAAATTATTTACATTTGCAAATTATTATTTCACAGTAAAATGTGAATAGCCTGAAATTGAAATGTCTCAAAAAAAAAAAAGTGGAATTTTACCAATATTCTGCCTGTTACTAAATGTTTTGTGTATTTATAAATCCACTGTGATCTGTGTAAATGATAAACTGAGGCAGAATATTGATAAAATTATACTTATTCTTCTGATTGTTCATCTTATTCTCATTTTATTGTGAAAGGATAGTTTATAAATGTAAATTCTTATACTTTTTTTCACACTAAAACAAACAGAAAAAGTTGTAGTTGTCATTATTTCTAGGTTATTGCAATGGTATTTTTCTGGTCTGGTCCACTTTAGATCATATTGGTCTGAACTAAACTAAAGTGAGTTTAACAGGAACAGGAATACAGAATGCGCTGTGCTGCAGTGACAATTCTACTGTTTCATTTTATCAGTGTAATTAATTTTGATGCGTGTACATATCATGGTCCAGTGCACTGGAGATAAAGTAGTAGTTGATGCATGAAGGAGCAACTTTCAATAAACCAAACCAGGCCTTGAAGCTGGGCCTCCAGCGCTGTGTGATACACGCCCATTAGAATACACCTGTTACCTGCATCCACACCTTCCACAATCACCTTTCACCTGCAGCTGCACCCACTTTCAAACCTAAAGCTTGTTGTTCTGTCTCCTAGCAACGACTGGGCGCCACCCAGGCCGAGATCCAGGAGAAGATCCACGACCGACTCAAGCAGATGGAGGAACTGAAACAAGCAGTGGACGCGCTCAAGGTTTGTACCCCCGCCATCCATCAGACCGATAAGACCAGAGCACAGACTCAGCCGTCCACTCAGACCACATTCCTTCATGCTGTAGCGATGACAGGCTCTTGTAAAAATAGTGTGACACCCACTGATTAATGGCATGCCTCCATTTTTTCTGAGCAGAAGGGCCAGATCCAGACACGTGATACATGTCCTGTTCAATAGTCTCTGTGTTTAAACTAAATAACTGATCTCCATGTTTAATACATGTATGAATAGGTCTGAGTAAGTACTTTCACATCACACATGGTACAACTGACAGAAATAACATTTGGGGTAAAAATATTTAAATTACTTCTGTGTGACACGGGGACTCAGAAAGAACATCATTTTTTTCACTTCACGCAAATGTACAAAACATGCTGTTCTCATCATAAATGGATCCTAAATGAAACACAGGGCTTTAGTACGGTGGCTGAGAAGTGCAAAACACATTTACATTTCCAAAAACCCATTAACAAGTTCAAAAACAAAATAGCATTTAGAAAACACTTTTACATTTTGAAAACAAATTTAGATTTCATAAAACCCATTCGCAAATGTGAAAACAAATTTTCATTTTAGGAAACAAATTTACAAAAATTAAGCAATTGTACAAGTGCCGAGAGAAATTTATAGTGGCAAAACACAAATACAAATGCCAAAACAAATTAACAAAAGGCAGCTCTTGATGGAAAGGGAATGTCCTAACACCAGAAGTAAGAGCAGAAACTGTTGTGATTGGGCCAATCAAGCAACCAATGAAAAAAGAGGAGAGGCAGGAAAAGTAAGCACTAAACAGCTAACGGTGTGCTATCTAATGCTAATGGTGCTAACTGCATTCGTCACGGGAAGGTAAGTTTATTTTCCAGTGTGAATGTGCTTTATGAAATGTAAATTTGTTTTTAAATTGTAAAAGTGTTTTGTAAATGCTATTTTGTTTTCAAATTTGTTAATGTGTTTTTTGAAATGTAAATGTGTTTTGCACTTCTCGGCCACCGTACTTTAGCTATGATGTTAAACTACAGCTGTGATCAATATTGGATCAAAATATTGAAATGATCAGTTTGGATGAACACAAATATGTTGTGACACAGGGAAAGCAGTTTGGCAAATTTTATAAACAGTTCCATAAAATAGAGTTCTTAAGTTAAAAAATGAGCCTGTTTGAGAAATGATACCGGGAACAACATTTTTGTCACTGATGTTCATTTTCATGTGATCTGACCCAGAACTCGGCCCAGAGAGCTCTGCAGGACTGTGAGAAGATGTTTGCCGACATGCTGCGCTCCATCGAGAGGATGCAACAGGAAATGGCCAAGCTGATCTCGTCCAATAAGAGGGCAGCGCTGAACAATGCAGAAGGTCACATGGAGCGTTTGAGCCATGAGATCGCAGACCTGAAGAGGAGGGACCAGGAGATCACCCAGCTGTCCCGCACTGAGGACCACATCCACTTCATCCAGGTGATCCCAGACCTCCAGCACATGCAGTCCACTGAAGATAAAACACAGCAGACACTGTTCAAACAGACAAAAAGAACAACAAACTGAAGTCAAATCAAAGATATAGATCAGGGGTGTCAAACATACGGCCTGCGGGCCAAAACCGGCCCGTGGGATGAATTTATGAATTGAAAAAATTACACTTCAGACATTTACAGTCAAGGATGTTAAAATCATTTTAGTTCAGGTTCCACATTCAGACCAATAGGATCTAAAGTGCAGTAAAATACCATCATAATAACCTACAAATAATAACTCTTTTTTTTTCTCTTTGTTTCAGTGTGAAAAAGTACATTTACATGAAAATATTCACATTTACAAGCTCTCAGGCCTCTGGTATAATAATAAGAATAAGAATAATGTATGAGAGAAAGAGAGAGAGAGAGAGAGAGAGAGAGAGAGAGAGAGAGAGAGAGAGAGAGAGAGAGAGAGAGAGAGAG
>JAPQRP010000012.1:3918685-3948727 GCA_037367295.1 Apogon hyalosoma | reverse complement strand
ATAGGCCACATATCACTAGTTTCAAATCTTTAGTCAGCTTTTAGTCTCTGAATGTACTGAAGTAGAAGACTCTTTTATAGCACAGACCACACAGAAATAGGATGAAAAAAAAAGTTAAGATAAACATAAACTTATATATTAATTGAAGGGATTACAACTAGGACTGTGATAAAATGATGGTGAGAAAAACCCTTTGTCAATTTAGTACAACAAAATAACATAAAAACCTTTACAAATAATTAATACAGGTAAAAGAACAGGGAAATGAATCAGCTACAAGGTGATTTTGGTGAAGAAAATAGGTAAAGATACACAGTGAACTCTTTTGACCTGTAGCTCAATAGACGATAAAATAGAATAACCAAAATAAAGGTGCAGTGGTATAAAATGGAAATAAATGTAGAAAGTCATAGCAGTTATAGTAATTTAGTCAAGTGTTATTTGCTGAAAGAGTAAAGTTGCCATTAGTCACTTAAAATATAAGAGACAGATCTCAACAGAATAAGAATATTTGATCTACTTTTAGGATCTGACCTCCAAAGTCTTTCAAACAGGTACTTTGTTTAAAACCATACACACAGAAAAGCTTGCCATCACTGACCTGTATCTTGCTCATGTTTAAAATCAGTTGGTCTTACCATTTAGTACAAGTGGAGCGGCTGGTTTGACTCTCATCTGGGTGTTAACCAGGTGGGGTCGACCTGTCTTCTTGGAGCTACGTTGGCGAGCCACCACTTTGGCTATATGGGTAGTTTCATTGGCCAATGAAGGAAAACACATCATCTAGAGAAGAAGGAATTTTTAGACAGATACTGACATATAAGAAAGCAGAAAATAACACCAGCATGTATAGGCATATCATTCAACTATGTTCAGTTTGTGCATTAATTCTAGACTGAAGGCTTGGCTGCATCCTCTTTGTTGTTGGAAGAATAGACCGCCAGAACACCAACATTACCTCTCCAGAACGATTACGCTCCATGCGGACAACAGAGGGCATGCTGGCTAGAAGTTCGTCAAGGTTGTTGTGACCCATCTGCTTATGAGGTATCTGATCCCCAGTCAGCTCCTTGTACTCCGACTGCAGACGGGACAATGACACTCCACCCTTGCTTGCCTGGAGGACAGCCCGCAGCATCTTCTTCACCAGCTCCACGTCAGCCATCTAATAAAAAAGAAGGAAGGTGCTAAGGAATAAAACCAAATAAAGCATAGTGGGATAAAAAAAACAAACCACAAGACAACAATAAAAACAATCCACTGCAGCTCATTTTGACATTGGGGTTTTGCCGTTTTTTTCTGAAGTCCTGTACATAGAGTAAACTGTAGAGCTTGCTGCTGCAACTGGGTTAGGGTTAGGTGATCATGCAAACTCAATGAAATTTAGTAGCTCTCCTGATTTGAGTTTGACCTGTGAGTCAACAGCTGACTGGTTAGGCAGGTTTTCATTTCAAGTCTTGATTACATTTCCATGCAAGTACTGTATTTCTGTCAAAAGAAAACCTGGTTTAAGATTGTAATGTGCAGTGGCCCAGAGGTGCAACAGCCCAAAAAATTATCTACTATAAGAAAAAAAAGAGAATGTGATTTATTTAAAAAGAAGTATCTGAAAAAATAAATGTAACCCTTAAATTAAAATACACTTGCATGAAAAAAAACCAAAACTGTCTCCTAAAAAAAATAATTTAATAAAAAAAAAAGTACAAACAAATAAAATAAACTTGTATGTCTTTTTTAAATAAAATAATATCCTCAAATAAAATAGACTTCTATAAAAAAAAATCTCAAAATAAAATTGAGCAACATCAAAAATGGTAAATTCATAAAAAAAAGTGTTTGAAAATATAAAACTTTATATGCCAAAAAAGAAAACCCCTTCACTTTTTTTAAAATAAGGTTCATCAAAAAAAGAGAAAGAAACACAAAAACATCTTCCACCTTTTCAATTAAGCAGGGCGCTGTTTACCCACAAGGTCTCTTACTTTAAAATTAAGGCCACCACAAAAAATAAAAGCATAGGCTGAAATTTTTTAAGGCCTTCAGCTAATGTGGCTAATGCTAAGGAAGTAACCCACCAGAAGTGGAGGGCGGTGCACTAAAAATACAGTTATTTTAAAAATATTTACATGAACATAGTTTGCAAAGCAGTTAAACGATTAAACAAGTGGTGACAGGCATAACAAACCTCACCCCTCACAAACATTTTACCTGATTCCCCCTATCTCTTATTGCAAAAACACATTTTTGGTGACCTTGACCTTGACCTACATTCATCAAGATTTAATGGGATCTATTCTGGACCACCTCGCACCTTTCCTGAACATTTCATGGAAATTGGTCTAGTAGTTTTTGCGTAAAGTTGCTGACAAACAAACAAACAAACAAAACGAACCAAAAACAATACCCTCGCCTCCCCTTCGAGGGGCGGGATAATAAGGTTCCCGTGTCTGCTTAAGGTTAAGGTCCCCCACAGTGCACACAAAATGATGAGTTGAGAAGGGGTCTAACTGCAATAAATGGCTGATGCCATGATAGTGGAGCTCCAAAGGAAGCGCCATGTCTCCTCTCAAAATAAAATTATTTTAAAACTTCTTGTAGTTAGTATTCATCAAAATAATATTAAATGCCAGGCAGTTGAACAATTCAACTTATTTTATTTCTTTGTACAAGTTTCTTTTTTATTAAAAGGTTTTTTAAGGAGAGTTTTTTTTTTTTCATGCAAGTGTATTTTTATTAAAGGGGTCCATTTATTTTTCAGATACTTCTTTTTAAATAAATCACAATCTCCTTTTTTTCTTATAGTGGATAATTTTTTGGGCTACTGCCCCTCTGGGCCACTGTAGCAATGGCAATGAGAAATCTGTAGATGCTGACACTCTTAAAAAAATAAGCTTTCTTGAAAATTCATATAGTTCTGTGTTTAGAGTCTCTGCAGTGTGAAATGAACTGCTGCCATCAGTTTTCTTATGTTCACACGTTACTGTCACTTCAGTAATTAATGTTTTATTCATTGGTACTTGGCTATAGACTATTTCTCTACAGCATGAATGTGAGGTGTGGTGTGTACCAATCAGACTATATTTTAATTCTGACACTAAAAGAAAGACCACCTTAGGAAAAACTATTGCTGACTCATGGATCAGAACCATTTTAGCCGATACCCATTTTAGCTGTTTGGGTTAATATTGAATCAATATCCAATACCATTGTCATTTTGCTACTTCTCTAGTTATAGGTATTAATACATCACCTACATTATGACAATCATAGAACTGGAGACATGCCCTCAACAAGAGGTTTCAAGTGTGTTGTAGAGTTATGCACATTGCAGAGTTGTAGTTGTAAATGGCAATCAGATGTGTGACTACCCCGTACCATTTGGACACTACTGTAGGTGTTTTCAGTTTAATGTCTTGCAGGTGGAGGTAATGCAGATCAGTGCCACCTGTGTCAGGTATGGACTGTCTATTTAAATGGGTCATATTTTGCTAAACCCACTTTTATTAGTCTTTGGTTCATTTATTTGTGTATTTGGGGATCATAATAGTTCAAAAAGTCTGAATTTGAACCCTCCAGGTGCTCCAAAGCTATCTTTAGATTTATTTTGACAAAAATCAATTGGATTTCTACAACCTGTTTTAATTACTTGATTTGTTACGTCTATAACTAGTTACGTCATGACATTTGCACATATAAGGTCCAGACTTCCCACGAACATTTCTCTGGGTACAACATAATTGTTTATCAGCAGCAGCAGTTCATACTGAACATATGTCCAAACTTTGAGCCCATTACTTAAAATGTTCAGTTGTTGGCAGAACGGGACAGAGCAGCACAACCAACAACTTGGAGGGGGTGGGGCCTGAAGTGGCTCATTTGCATTTAAAGGGCCAGAGCTCAAAACCACCTTTCTGGTGTCAATACTAAGAAATAGGGTTGAAGATGGACCTGTGGAGTTGAATGAATGAAGAATTCATACCCAAGCAGAGGATTTACAGTTTATGTAGAGGACAGGGAAGTGTTTTAAAATGAATAATTCCACTTAAAAAAAGCAAAATATCTTTAAGCAGTGCAACCTTGCTCTCTGGTCTTCTCTGTCTGGTCCTACTCTGTTCTACTGGCTCTGTCCTGGTTCTGGTGTTTGGCTGCTCAGCTTTGGTCTGATCAGGTCCCTGGTCTGGTTATTCATCTCCAGCTCTATCTCTGGTCTTTCTCTACACCTGGACACCACAGCACTGATGACCAGCTGCAGGCCTTTTCTTTACACACCTGCACACATATACACCCAGCCATGAATTCCTTACACTGTTGATATACTGATGCTCACCGTATTCTGAATTACCTTTGTTTTCATTACAATAAATTACTTTTTGAATTGGTTACCACCTTGTCCATCTCCACTGTTTTGTTGCAGTCTAAGAGCCACGGTGTGACAGGTGGTAAACAATAAATTGCTGTGTTCTTAGCAATATGAACACTTTAATAAGCAGGAGTATGCAGGTATTCACACATTATAAGAATCCATTCACAAGTCTACAAATACACTGGTGCCCATAAAGTTAGAATTATTTTGTTTTCAGCCACATTCCTCTTTATTCCTGTTTATCCACCTTTGACCAGGTGTAATGACAATACTGCATACTGAGTCCCATGTTACACTTTATCTATCAAGAATAAATGAAGTTGTTACAATAGTTTCTTAAGAAGATATTTATTGCAATTTTATGGACAAACTCTCTTTTAAGTCATTAACTTGAAATAAACAAAAATGCATGAAGCCTTGGCTGTTTTATGTCAAAATGTGGTCCAGAAAAACTGAAGAAATTGGTGCTTTGAAAATAATTACTAAGATAAGCTGTTTCTTTTGCATACCAGTAAACTCCTCTTTCAGTGTGGTTTTGCCACCTGTTGATGAGCAGCAGCGCGGACAGTAGACGTGACGTAATGCGTCACACTTCAACTCCACACCCTCTATCGGGACAAAACTATTTGGATTAAGTTTCCCTGTCTATTTACATGTATATGAACGAAACTATCTACAAATGTTGTCGAACGACGGGATGGGACCAGGGGGTTCTGCCGGAGCCGGGATACAGCCTGCAAATCCTACGACAGAACGTGCAATGTCGAGTTAAATCCTCCTGCCAACCCCGGGACAGCGGGCCGTTAAGTTAGCCATGACACGCAACGAAAATACCGGAAGCACATACATCTCGCCGTCATAATAAAACTATTATGAGACGTTCCGAATTCTTTTACACAGAAAAAATAGTGACCGTAAATGTATTTTGAAATTAACTACAGGAAGTCGTGTTCTCCATTCATGCTAGCTTGAAATCCGTCGAGCCATCCCAACCGGGAGTATTGTAGCAGAAGAAAATAAACAACCGGCAAAAGTTTTAACTCTGTTTGAATAGTAAAAGTTCCAAATTTAAAATAAAATGAGCCAAAAGGAGTCTACCTTGCTGAAAATAGATGGGATGGTGAAGTGAGGACTTCCAGTCGGTGTGGGTGCTGTCACCGCCACAGAGCTGAGCCGCGGCCGGAGCTCTGTCCTCGGTGTGTCTGCCAGCCGGTCCAGGCACAGCCTCTCCTCCGCCTCCTGATTGGCTGCTCGGCTGTGCTTGGCCCTCCAGCTAATGACACGTTAATATGCATCCTTATGACCCAGCTCCTGTCCAGTCCTAACGACATTGAACAGCTTTTTCTGTAGGAATGTATGCCTAAAGTTAAGATAAATCTCATTGCAACCCCATAGTCCCCGTGGTTAATAATAATTTAAATCACTGAGAGCAGACATTTAAAATTAGGAGAGGCCACAGTGAAAAATGCCCTTCATAATCACTGCATTAAAGCAAACCTCTTCATATTGTTCATTTTGTACAGTATTATCCAAAAGAACCTGACCATAATATTAACTTTACAATAATTCATGTGTGTTTAAGGAAATTAGTGTGTAGTATAACCTTAACCCTTACTTACTTTGTTTTCGCTTATGGTTCAGATACTGTTTTTTTCCTTGCACTTTAGAACTAAAATCTTTTCAAAACACTTGAAGTCAAAACTGAAAACAAATCCTGTTCACACATTTCATATTTTGGAGTGCCAGCGCTCAAGTATTCAAGTACTATATTTACCATTTTCAGGTAGGCCACTTGACCTTTACTTCAGAGTTTTTCTTTTTACATATACACCGGTGGAATATTTAATTGAAATCTAGTGTAAGTACACTTATTACAGCTGTACTTACTAAACTACTACCAGACTTACACCAGTGGTGGCATAAAAGTTAACAGAACAGACAATATTATCAGTTCATTGTAATTAGTTACAGGACACTTAATATACCAACGACAATTACAATACAGTGATATTCATTTGTATAAAAGTATCAAAAAATTTGTGCAATAATGTGCAATGTCTATGCAATAATATACAATAAAGTATGATTGAGAATGCATGGATGTGTGTGTGTGTGTGTATATGTGTGTGTGTGTGTAGTGTGCATCATTCTTTTATTTAACTATTTAATATTAGATGTGTTCAATTTACCATGGGCTTAGAATTGTGTTGTATTGTTATATACAATAACAATAAAAGAAATCTAATGTAATGTTGTCTAAAATTAGGTCTGCACTGACATCATAATGCTCGTACATCAATCAATTAGTGATAAAAAACATACTTGTATAGTGTTCTGTGATAGGTAACACTTTGAAAGGGGCAATTTTGCATCATCATTGGGCTACTTTTGCTTGAGATAGTATAAAACACTTCAGTGGATGCATTTTAAGTTAAACTCCTAACACTCAGTTGTTGGACTATGGGGCTACATTTCTATTATATCTCTCCTAGTTGAATGTAACTGCACTGACACAACCCAGTAATTTAAGACTATGTAGAGAACCACAACGGCAAAATTCCATTAGAAAAAGCTCCTGAATAGGAAAAGGGAACATGAAACTTTCAGAATTGGGTCAACCACTAGGGGCGCTGTAGTTTCAGTTCTGCTCTTTAGTCTGTCAGACCACCGGAAGTGCCCTGTCACACAAACGGAAAAGACCAACAACTGATTGGGGAGCTAAGCAGCCGAAAAATAAAAACAGAGGATTACCGTTTCTCTTGATGAACACCTCAAGAAACTAAGGACACATTTCTCTGTGTATGCCAGGTATGTGATTAAAAGCAGGTCTTCAGTGGTAGCCTCTCCATTGTATTTTTCTTTGACTTTTGTTGCTTGCTAACCTTGTAAGCCGAGTTTTGACATTAGCTGAGGTTTTCACTACCCAGCTTTAATGTATTAAAAAACACATCGTAGCTGTTATATCCAACATTCTGGCCAAGTTATGGTGTTAATTATTTTTCTGTATAAATTTGAACTAATTTCAAGCTGATAAAGTTGAAGCTTAGAAGCTGTGCGTTACGATATGAACATAAATCTGCAGCGTATGGCATTGTCTACATGTAAACGTATTTTGACATTAAGCGGTTTGAGAATTCAGTGTTTTTACTGCAGATCTGTCATATGAACACCTGTGTCAGACATAATAAGATTGCCCAAATGCTGGCCGCTCAATGTATGATTTATCACCAAGTGGAGAAACATTTAAGTGTTAGCCATGGCTCACTAGCTAGTGTTACTTTGAATACATATTAAATGTGGCCAGTATCAATGCATAGTAGCTCAGAAGGACTACGCTAAATTAATCATGTATCAAAGTAAAAAAGTGACAGCAAATGATGTTAATCGCTTTAACACTGCGAAGTTTTTACTATTGGACTTGTGTATATAGCTACACAAATGTTAACCTATGATAAAAGGTCCAATGGGTGACCACAAATAGACATTACCCTCATTTCCTGTGACGTTTTGTGGCCCCGCCCCTGAATTACCCTCATGTATTGTCCTCTTCTCTTTGGGAAGGAGAAAGGGTGTGAAAGTAGAGAAAAATTAGCACTTCAGACTTATCTTTGTTCTGAAGGTGTAAGCATCCTTTCTTGACATTATGGCTTTAAACAGGAGACATTCTTACACGCCCCGGGTGAGTAACATGAATATAAATTCTGTTATATTGTTAAGTACTTTTTTTGACACAAGAGCACCTGATTTTATCACTTAAAGTTAATTCATAATGATGGTAAACATTATTTAAAGAATTTGTTTGCAACACTTACCATATTGCAGAAGTAAGCATGACCCCCTGGTACGCTTCTTGATGAGGTAAAAATAAACTAGTAAGAATAAATTACATTACACTGAAGTTACCATCCTGTTAAAATCATGAATCTAAGGTGGTCGAGTGAATGGTTTTAAAAGTATCTTTATGTTTTTGCTGAAAATATCCAAATCCTGTCACAGTCTCTGGTATGAAGCTGTGAATAATATCTTCTATCCAGTTTTCTGCCTTGTGGATTAAAGAACAGCGTGCATTCACATGTTCTTACTGCTCCATAAAAAGGAACAGTCTGCTGCTGCCCCAGTTCATCCTGAATGAGCATCTTTGTGTGAGCAAGGCAGAGATGTGTGTTGTGCTCCAGAACATATGACTAGGTGCATGAGTGTTTTTGAGTTCAGCTGCTTAAGGGCTATTTTTTCAATAAATACTTGAGATTCCCCACACTTCTCTTGATTTGAGCTAAAGCAGAAGGGTTTTTTGAAGCAACACAAGCACAGAGATTCTCTGTAGTTTAGAAATGGCAAATTATGGTAATAGTGCAAACATTGTTTGCCTGGCATAAAAAGTATTGTAACATCCTTATGGTGGGACTCAATATGTTTTGTTCAGGGCTGATATAGATATATAGAGATAAAAGGACTCAAAAAGACTGATAACTTGTATATATCAGAAGTGAAAAGTATATTCTTTGTATCATCTTGTAACTCCAATGCAAACCTTGTTGAAATGCTTTTAAGCTTACTCTCAAATCAAGTCAAATATAATTCATTTATACTTAAACATTTATTGTGAGTTTTTACTTTGAACAGGATGGATTATAAATGACAGTATTAATAAAATATTTAATATTATTCTCATTGATGATAAAGTATTATGACATGTAACATCAAATGTGAAATATATGAAAAAGCTAAGATTATTCATAAATCCTTAGATAAAAAATATCAAGAATTTCATGAAACACTCTTTAATCTGTATCCTTTACTGTTTCTCCAACTGCCTGCTTTCGTTCTCCCTACATCTTCCTATTGACATTATCTTCTAGCTGACCAGCCCATTGATCAGCAAAATGAGCAGCGGGGGAACAGTGGAGAGTGGAAAGCCACCTAAGGTAAGTTATCTCTTCAGTGCTGATGCAAGTGAAACCAAGATAAATAGACTATAAGACTCATTTCTCTTGTGTTTGTGTGTTCCTCTTGTAGATTGGCTCTACAGTGGAGGTGACAGGGAAGGGCCAGCGTGGCACTGTTGCCTATATCGGTGCCACCCTCTTTGCCTCTGGGAAATGGGTTGGTGTCATACTGGATGAACCCAAAGGCAAGAATGACGGCACTGTGCAGGGTAAACGTTATTTCACCTGTGAGGAAAATCATGGGATATTCGTCAGACAGTCTCAGGTTGGTAAAATTAGATGTGTTGTAAAAACAACGTAAGCCTCTTGTGCACACGAAGAGAAATAGTACAGGTTTTCTTAGGAAACAAAAATATGTTTGTAAGCACATTGTCCTGAAAACATGCTGGCCTCTGTGTGTAGCTCCAGGTGGTTGAAGATGGCTCTAGTGCCACCTCACCAGATACTCCTGAGTCTGGCTCTGCCAAGATACCCAGACAGAAAGGTGAGTGTGGACCATGACTCTGTATATGTACACATTTGAAGCACAGTTATTTCCTCAATGATCAAGTAACATCAAATATTCTAAAATGTAAAACTTTTTTTTTCTTTCCTCCAGACATTCCAGAGACCCCCAAAACAACCAAACAGGTATACTACAACTATTTTACAACTATAATGCCACTACTTTTTTATCATTTGGAATGTAAAAGTGTTGTGATTCCCTTAATATGATTCCTTTTCCATGTACTGTAGATAAGAAATCTTACTTATTTATATATCTAACATTGTAAGGTAATACTTAACATTTTAAGTTAGTAGGTGCCTCTTCAAGAGCAGTTATGTTGTTAAAAATGGTTTTACATGTTATGCAGTCCACAAAACAAACATAGATGTGACCCTGTACTTCAGTTACTTTTTTTCTCACTTGGTGTTGTCTTTTATGTCTTCCTAATCAGAAGTAGTTTGATTTGTGTAATTTTCTTTCACTTCTCTTTTCTTTTGTAAAACCTGGGACAAATCAAGTTCTCTTTCTGCCTCTCAGCTTCTGGATTAAATTCTTGTTTTTTTTTTCTGAATGCCTTTTACAGACATCTGCGAACATTAAGAAGGTAGAAATATTTAAATCTAGCACTTTACTCTGCTTTGGTTGTTAACCACACTACATTGGCATCTCATCTTATTGTTTGAGTTTGCAGTGTTTGTTTGTTTCTATTGTTTTGTTGTATTTGATCTGTTGAATATGGGTGAAAGCTTCCAGCATGCTTCCAGATTTTGAGTTCTAATTTCACGGTCATCAGAATGATGCTTGGACTGTTGTCTTCACATATCACTAAAGTTTGGCATGAATCGATCCTCACAATCAAGAGCTGTTTAACAATTGCTCACTAAGATGGTGCATGCAGCATTGGACTATATGATCCGTGGATGTGCATTAATAGATATGCTTATCTAATCTCTTATCTTCCTTCGCCATGGATGTATGTGTGTCTGGGCGCGTCTGTATTGTAACTGTACGTGTGTGTTCATCCTTCTCTTTACAACTTACCTCCTCCAGTCCTCTACCCGTCGCTCTGCCAAGGTGAGCTTCTGTACAAAACCCTGTGGAGGTTTAAGGCATCAAGTCAGATTGATTTAAAAACAGCATCTTTTTTTGAAAAATATTCCTGGCCCCGTTCACATTGGTAACTAACTGTTTTGGTTGAGAAATTTGTATTTATTTTTTTAAAGGATTGGCTTCTTGTGCAAAACGATGAGCACTTGCATAAATAATTTGTCTGTGTTGGAAATGGCAAAGAAATATTTTACATTTCAGCTTTAGATACTTACATTTAAAATCTTGGAGTTTGAACAATTTGAAGGATTTAGAATCAGAGGGATTGATTTTGAACCAAATGGAAATATACTATAAATACTTATCTAAAATACAAATTCAGTTAAGTTAGTGCTGTACATGAATTCATTCTGTTTACAACTGTAGAGTTGTGTTTTGCCACTAACACAGTCTGTTATTACACTGTGCCAGTGGAGCTCACCACGCCTTACACCTGCCACTTCTCTTCCTTCGCTGTTGGTACGTTCATCTGGTCGCCTAAGCGTAACGCTCATGGTATGCATTGTCTTGCCAGAATACCTCACCCATCAATTCACAGCAGGTGGTGAAATGTTTGGCCACTAAAAAGGGGTGACTTTGTTTGACCACATCCTTTTTAAAGGAAACTGAGCACTTCAAAAATACACGGAAAGACACCTGAAGTATTATATGTCATCAATGGAGCAATAGATAATATGGTGACTTGCAGAGGATGTCCCATCTTCTATAGGTTTTATAAAAAAAACTTTGCCTTCACCGTGGGAGAAGAAAATGTTTTGGTGATTGGACTGTTTAATGGTGTTCATAACCCTCAGCCCTTACCAGGGTAGACTAACATCTTTGTAACCTCTAGGACTATGCTGGCCTACTGTGCTGCCTAAATCTGTCTTCCTTATTTTTCTTTTTTCTCTTACAACTATTCATTATGTATTCACTGCTATTGACAGGCATCTCGGGAGAGCCTATCCTCGTCCCAGTCTGGTGATGTTGGAGAGGCTGGCCTGTCCTCCCATCAGGGTGCACTGGGGGCTCCTGTTGTGCCACAGCCGAGTGCATCACCAGCGCCAGCACCAGTCCCAGCTACTCCAAGCAAAGTAGGACACTTATTTTTCAGTTTTTATGAATATCACGTTTGTCACATGTCCATTATTTCAGTTTTATATTACCATCATTTTCATTGTTGTAATATTTGCTTGTTCCATTTCATCAATGTTTCATGATTGACCAGGTGGAACCTGCCATATCCAAGCAGGTAGAGTTTTATATTGGCCTCATGCATGCTGGTGATGCCTGACATGAGTTTACTAACAAACCCATAACAATATGATCTCAAACACACCTGAATACTTTATTGGTTACCTCCACGATAAATTTTGTGGTGATGATGCATGCTTTAACTTTCTAAAACCCTGAATGCTATAATGGATTCTACTTTTATGTTTAAGGGAGATGAATTATGCATCTTATCTATCTGGTTTATTTCATAGTGAAATAAAAGTTAAACCAATTGAAATAAGTGTAAATTAATTCAGGTTAATGTAAGAATAATTTCAGTCAAATCAATTCAGTTTTATTTAAATAGCACCAAATCATAACAAAAGTTATCTCGTGACACTTTACATATAGAGCCGGTCGAAACCAGACTCTCAAGCCAATTTACAGAAACCAACAGAATCCTCCAGGAGCAAACACTTGTGACTGGTGACAGTGGAAGGAAAACAGGCAGAAACCTGGAGCAGACCCTGACTCCTGGAGGATGGATGTCTGCCTTGACCAGTTGGGGTTAAAGAGAGAGGGTAAAGGAGGAGAAAAGGAGAAAGAGAGACTGGGGGAGAAGGGGGGAGGCATGGATCCAATTGATGCACAAATAACTAAACTTGAATTGTCAAAAAGTAGATCAGCTGGTGTTAGTATAATTACCAATATCCAGAGCAAATGTCCATGACTGGTAGGTAATACTACTACTACAAAATACAAGTATTAACAGTGGATGTACTACTGCAACAATTAGTGCAAATAGTAGCAACCTCTACCATCTATGGAACTATATAATAAACACTATCACAACTATATGGATGAATGAGTGATGACGATGAAGGCAGGAGAGAGGCAGGACCACAGCAGCAGGTCCAGAGTTGATCCATGCAAAACCTGTGATGATCCTGGGAAAACCTGTGAGGCCATAAAGCACAGAGACTCCGAAGAAGTCAAGTCAGTTACATGTATTTGCTGGGGTGTAAATAGAAGAGAAGGTCAGAGAAGAGGAGGTTGGACAGGAGGAGCAGAGAAAAGCTCAATTTGACTCCTGGATTTTGGTGGCGGTTACTGTTTACATTTGTTATGTTATAAAATCCTAAAATGAGTCAAGTCCTACAAATCCTTTTATTTACAAAAAGAAGAATATTTAACACGCTGAATCACACTAGGTTGTGTTGTTGTATTTAACTTCATCCTTTATTCTCAGGAGGAAGAATCACTACGAGCACAGGTCAAGGACCTGGAGGAGAAACTGGAGACGCTGAAGATGAAGCGGACAGAGGACAAGGCTAAACTGAAGGAGCTTGAGAAGCACAAGATCCAGCTGGAGCAGCTTCAGGAATGGAAGAACAAAATGCAGGAACAGCAGACTGAGCTGCAGAAACAACTCAAAGAGGCCAAGAGGGTACATACAGAAAAGTAGTACTAACTAGTGATGAGCACATATGAATTTAAACTTACAGAGTCTGTATTACAGGATTATGATGGCATTAACACTTTTTGAGAATATGGATGAATCAAACTTATTGTAATTTTAAAGTATCCTGAAGTTTCTTTTGTATCTCCCTCTAGGAAGCACGTGAAGCACAGGAGGCCAAGGATCGCTACATGGAGGAGATGTCTGACACGGCAGATGCCATAGAGATGGCCACACTGGATAAAGAGATGGCTGAAGAGCGGGCGGAGTCACTGCAAGTGGAGGTGGACAGTCTGAAAGAGAAAGTAGAGGAGCTCTCCATGGACCTGGAGATCCTTAGACATGAAATTTCAGAGAAAGGTAAGATATTAAATGACTATAGTCTGTACATCATAAAGATTTTAATTCCTTCTATTACTGCCCTGCTTCATTTGGATCTTCTTTTGTTGTAGGCTCTGATGGCGCTGCCTCAAGTTACCATGTCAAACAACTGGAGGAGCAAAATGGCAGACTGAAAGAAGCGCTGGTCAGGTCAGTTTCATCTCCAAGAAGCTCCTTCATGAATTGCATTATTACTGTAAGATCAGGTTGTTTAGCTGTGAGCATTTTGGTACCAAAGAGAAACATTTTTGTTTCTTTTCAGGATGCGTGACTTGTCTGCGTCTGAGAAACAGGAGCATGTGAAGCTGCAGAAGCAGATGGAGAAGAAGAACACAGAACTGGAGGCTTTGAGGACTCACAAGGAAAAACTACAGGAGGAAGTCAAGCAGGCAGAGGCCACTATTGATGAGCTCAAAGAACAGGTGCCATCAAAAAGACTGAAATTATTACTTCTGTTACAAGACTCTTGTCCTCTACAAAACTCCACCACTGTGTTCTTAACATAAAAGCTGTTTTGTTTTTTTTTTTTGTTTTTTTTAGCTCAGAGGTGGTGGCTATAATACAATGTATTTTTGCTTTTTTGTTACCAGGTGGATGCGGCTCTGGGATCAGAGGAGATGGTGGAGACACTGACCGAGAGGAACCTTGACCTGGAAGAGAAAGTCAGAGAGCTGAGAGAAACCGTGTCTGATCTGGTCAGTAGAGTCAAAATTAACCTCAGTGAAGTTATTTTTTTATTATATAGAACTGGGTAAATCTCCGTAATTAGATACCCAACTGATATCTATACTGCAGTTAGTTTTTATTGTTTCTGTGTTTATATAAAGTATTATGTAATTAAGCAAGATGGAGGACAACTTAGTACTTGTTTTAAGTTGTTAAATTATTCTTCACCTTTTTCTTCACTTTGGCTCTTGCTCCAACAGGAGGCCATTAACGAGATGAATGATGAGCTCCAAGAGAATGCTAGGGAGACTGAAATGGAGCTTAGGGAGCAAGTGGACATGAGCGTTTCAAAGGTCAGAGAAGCAGAGAAAAGGGTGGAGGCTGCCCAGGAGACCGTAGCTGATTATCAGCAGACCATCAGCAAATACAGAGATCTCACTGCCAGACTGCAGGTGTGTGGAGAGGAGAGAAAAGACCAAAGGAATGCAATTAATTTAAAGTTCACACTGGAGAACTCCCTCTTGTGTTTGTTCTTAAACAGTATTATTCTTTTTCCTGTGCATTAGGACGCTAATAGAGAACTGATCAGCCAGCAAAACGCAAACACCGAACAAGTTCAGCAACCTCCGGCTGAACTATTTGACTTTAAGATTAAGTTTGCAGAGACAAAAGCCTACGCCAAGGTAGGAAACGATCAACTGTCCTATTGCCACCAATCATATTACACTTAAAAATTAGTGATGTATATTGGCACATAAATTACAATGCACTATATTTCAATATGTTGTGATATTGCACTGCATGTTCTCAGACATAGGTTAAGCCTCAGATTCAAAAATCTTTGAGACCCTCATAGACTTTTCCTTTAAATCTTGGAAGAGGTTTACTCCATGTCTGGGAAGCTGTCTAAATATCTTGATATTTAAGTCCATTCATTATTATCTTACACCCCTATTTAAGACCAGGCTTTCATTTATTGTGGTATAACCATCTCACTCTATCCAGGCTATTGAGATGGAACTCAGGAAAATGGAAGTGGCTCAGATGAACAGACAGGTATCACTCCTCACCTCCTTCATGCCAGACTCCTTCCTCCGTCATGGTGGAGACCACGATTGTATTCTGGTTCTCCTGCTTATTCCTCGGCTCATCTGCAAGGTATGAGGCTGTGTGTTGATTTTGTAGGTACACAGTAAGAAATCTGTGTCTTTCAGTAAATAATCTGTGTATTTTTTCTACTGGATAGGCTGACCTGATCAGTAAGCAGGCCCAGGAAAAGTTTGACCTTAATGGGAACATGGCCCAGCAAACAGGATTCAGAGGGCCTCCAGGAGAACAGCGGAGTTTCGCATCAGGACTAGTTTACTCTCTCACCCTGCTGCAGGCCACACTGCACAAATATGAACAGTAAGAACTGCATCTACATGTCAGCTATAAAATACGCATATCTGAAAAATTAATTTTTAGGTACGTAGTAAAAATTCAAACACCAAATCACTATTCCTAATGATTCAGTTATTTTTACTTGATAGTGGTGTCAGTGTATATAACTTTCATCTTATTTGCTTTAATAATTACAGTTTAATTCAGTAACGAATTGTTCTTTTGCTGTTCTGCTTGTAGAGCTCTGAGCTCCTGTACCGTGGAGGTTTTTAAACGAATGGGTACTCTGTACTCAGAAATGAGCTTCCATGAACGTTCTCTGGATTATTTCATCGACCTGCTGCATAAAGACCAGTTGGATGAGACTGTTCAGGTGGAACCTCTGACTAAGGCTATCAAGTACTATCAGGTAACAAAAGCACATGGTTTTAGATTCAGCAGCTTACCAAGGTCGGATCTTTCCTTTAAAGGGGTTATATTTTGCTAAACCCACTTTTATTAGTCTTTGGTACCTTTATTTGTGTATTTGGGGATCATAAGGGTTCAAAAAGTTTGAATTTGAACCCTCCAGGTGCTGCAAAGCTATCTTTATATTCATTCTGGCAAAAATCAAGTGGATTTCTACAACCCATTGCAATTCCTGCTTAATTTGTTACGTCTGTAAGTAGTTGCATCATGACATTTGCACATATAAAGTCAAGACTTCCGATGAACATTTCTCTGAGTGCGACATAATCGTTTATCAGCAGCAGCGGTTGTAGTAAAAACTGAAAGTATGTCTAAACTTTGAGCTGATTACCTAAAATGTTCAGTTCTTGGTTGTATTAACAAACACAAGTTGCTGAATGGGACAAAAAGCACAGTCAACAACCTGGAGGGGGTGGGGTGTGAAGTGGCTCATTTGTATTTAAAAGGTCAGCGCTCAAAACGACCTGTCTTGTGTCATTAGTCAGAAATAATGTTGAAGATGGATCTGTGGAGTTGAATTAATGAAGAATTCAGACCCAAGCAGAGCATTTACAGTTTATGTAGAGCACAGGGAAATATTTGAAAATGCATAATTTAATTTAAAAAAGCAAAATATCACTCCTTTAAGCACACAGAATGATCCATCTTCCACTTTTTAGTGTTTAGTGTACACAAGATTTTCAACCAAAATATCCGTGATTAGAAGCTGCAACACGGCTCATGAATTATTGGTGTAGCATCAATTTACGCTCAAACATTCTGGCATGTGTAGAAATCAGCTCCAGCTTCTAATACCCTCAAGATAATAGAAGCTGCAACACCAAAACCAATGTCATTTGCCATGTACATTTAACTACTGCAGTAAATAGTATTTACACATAAGCACTACAGAAACTTAAAAAGCAGACTTTTTGTAAAAACAGGTTGAGTAGTTCACTGTTATTTTGTTTTTCAGCAACTGTACAGCGTCCACCTGGCAGAGCACACCGAGGACTGCACCGTGCAGCTGGCTGACCATATTAAGGTGCTCAAAAGCTCTTCAGCAGTGTAATTAGCTGACAGTATTTCTCAGTATGATATATTCTGCATCACTAGGCCAAGATTGATACTGAAGAAATGATGTGCACTTTATTGGAACACATGCTGAATGTTGTTTCTAAAATAGACATATCTTTACATTTTTATGGTATAAATAAAAATATAAGCAGTTAAATTTAAGGAGGCATGCATTTATTGTACTTGCGTTTCCTTTGCCTACAGTTTACCCAGAGTGCCCTGGACTGTATGGGAGTGGAGGTAGCTCGCCTGCGGGCGTTCCTGGCAGCTGGTCAGGAGAGCTCCAGCCTGGCTGTTCTCTTGAAGGACCTGGACACTTCATGCTCTGATATCAAACAGTTCTGTAAGAAGATCCGCCGTCGCATGCCTGGAACGGATGTAGTTGGAGTACCTGCTGCTCTAAATTTTGGACCACAGGTAAAATATATACAAAAACAGATACTGCACAAACAAGACAGCTAAGATCAAGGGTATATTAATATCCATATCATGACCCGTTTTGCAGATTTCAGAGACGCTGACTGAATGCAGGCGCCAGCTGACCCGTGTGGTGGCAGTGCTCCAGGAGGTGGCTGCAGCTGGAGCGCAGATGGTCGCCTCTCTGGCTGAACAGGAGGGGCTCAATGCTCTCAAACTGGATGATGTGACCTTCAAGGCTGTGGAGCAGGTATCATCACCTTGACTCTCTGGACACTTAAACATTCCCAATGTAGTCTTATATACATGTTCAAGTGAGTTTTTAAAAACAGTATGTGAAATGCAGTATGTTTTTAGAGATCTGGGAGAAGTCAACTTACATGTGTGGTTTCACGATGAAATATTCTAAATGGAGTCTTTTCTACAAGGTTTACGGTGCCCATGGTTTGAATGCTGCCGAGTGTCTGCGCCAGTCCTGCAGCTCTGTCATCACTACCATGAATAAGATGGCCACGGCCATGCAGGAAGGAGAGTATGATGCCGACAAACCACAGGGCAAGGTATTTGTTAGATTTTTTTGCCCTGACATATCACTTAGATACGAGTGAGAGTATTCAAAGAAAACTTGTCACCCTGTCATCATGGCCCATTTCTTCACCAGACTCCTCCAGTAGAATTAAGAGCATCCACTGTCAGGGCTGAGATGACTGATGCCGAGGGTCTAGGAGTTAAACTAGAAGACAGAGAAACGGTTATCAAGGAGCTCAAGAAATCCCTCAAGATAAAGGTGAGACTGATGCACAAAAACACTAAATTATTAATGCGTTGTAAAGTACGTATGTGAATCTGAATTAAGCCTCTGCTCTTCATCTTCCTTGTACTTTTCATCTCGTCTCTCCTTTCCTGCTTTAATCCTTATCCCCCTACACCAGGGTGAGGAGCTGAGTGAGGCAAATGTCCGTCTTAGCTTGCTGGAGAAGAAGCTGGACACTTCCACCAAAGATGCTGATGAACGTGTGGAGAAGATTCAAACCAAACTGGATGAGAACATTGCTCTGCTGAAGAAAAAAGAAAAGTGAGAAAGATAAAGAACAGAAAATACATTAACATTTTTAAACATTGGAGACATGCTTTACATGGTTTTTAATTAATGTCCTGTCATTAGCATATTTTTTTATTTTCCCCTCATTTCTCTCTAAATGTCTTTATCTTCTGGCCACTTACTCTGTCTTTTCCATGTCTTCAGGGAATTTGAGGAAACAATGGATGCTCTGCAGGCTGATATCGACCAGCTGGAGGCAGAGAAGACCGAACTGAAACAACGCATCAATAACCAATCAAAGATGACCATCGAAAGTCTGAGAGGCCCACCAGCATCTGGAATTGGCTCCATTGTTCAGGGGTCCGCAGGAGGTACATCCATGTGATCATTTTAAATTAAATGAATTTACATGTTTTTTACCATTTGGGTATTGACTTTTTTGGGGTATTGTCTTAATGGTGTCATCTTTTTAGGGCCCTTGTGCTATTTTTAATGGTACTTGAGTGGAGAATTAGTGCCACAACTGTTCATCTCTTGGCCCTTAACTAATATTGAGGTGACTGGATATCGGTGAACATCTAATGAGATTAATCATGGATTAATTATTAATATCATGGATTTAGGGTAAAAGTCAAACAAAAATTTACATTTTATTTTAAAGTTCCAACATTCTATGCCAATAAGTGACTTTTCTACATATAATTGTGTATTTAACTATTAGGCTTATACCATTATAGCAAAACATGAACTGAAAACTTTTCAGTCACAATTGATAGGACAATTACTCATCAAACTGATATTTGATAATTGTGACATTTACTACCTACTTGTGTTCATGTGGAATTTCATTTGGTTGTTCCCCCTGCAGGTCTGTCTCCATCCCTACCTGGAACGGTCCAGGTGGTCGACTCCCCTCTTCTCAGGCAGCAGGTTGAAGCACAGAGACTGGGCATCAAACATCTCAAGAATGAAAACAACAGGCTCAAGGTCCACTTCCATTATCAAATATTTCAGATTTAGCTGCACTTCAATGTGGGTAAGTTTGATCTAGTATATTGATGTAGTATATTTTCCTTACAGGCAGAAAAGATGAGGGTCCAGCTTGCCTCCTTGCCTCCACTCTGTCCCCCCAAACTGCCACAGCTCTCTAAAGAAACCTCTATGCCTCCAGAGGGACTGAACACAGGCATCTATCGCCGGACTGACCAGCTGTTGGCCACACTGCTCAAGCTGAGCTCAGAGGTTAAGGTTGTGGATATAACTGGGAAGACGGCAGGTATTGGGACACAGCTGGATTTGTAATATATTGTTCCCTGTTTAATTTTCTTTTTTTTGTGCAAGTTGGCTACTCATCTCACCTAAACAAACTGATCAATTTCCTCCAGTTAGTGCCGGTGCCCAACTGCTGGAACAGACAGCCCGACTGCAGAGCCTCAGTGATGCTCTGGACAAACTCAAGGTAAAACTGAACAGTCATACCACTATTTTCCACTGGTACACATCTGAAAAACCTGATGGTGTGAAATTCTGAAAATGTTTAACATTTTGTTCTGTTTCAGGGAGAAGTAGCTGAGCATGTTGTGTCATACCAGCCAGGAGCGAAGGTTGCTTCTGACTTTTCCACCTTTCCAGTTCCGTCTTTCATCAAGGTAATGCATCGTACTCATACAGGGCTGCACAATATACTGCGGTGTTTAGAAATATTTTTTCTGAAATTATTGGGGGGATTTTACACAGGAGGATATCTGCATAAAAATGTAAGAATTAAGAGGCTGACTATCACTTTTTCTTGTTACCCTCAAGTTTTTTTTTTTGTTTAGAGCAAACCACTTTTTCTTTTATTGTCAAGCTGTGTAAGTAATTTCAACACACCGTACACAAAAGCAGCTGAATGGTGCAGGGATTCTTCTGGAGTAGAGATTTGGTTTAGTGCACTGACTGATTAATCATTAAGGCAGTGCTGAACAGTACCATCTTTTATATGATAATATTGGATTTCTGTAGCTCTTTTCAAGGCTCCCAAAGTGCTTTACATTTTATATCCATCATTTATTTGCTCTGACATTCACACATTGGTGGTGGTAAGCTACATCTGTAGCCACTGCTGTCCTGGGACAGGCTGATAGGCAAGGCAAGTTTATTTGTATAGCACTATTCATACACAGGGTAACTCAAAGTGCTTTACAAAGACATTTGAAAAAAAAAAAAAGCATGGCTGCCACTCCACACCAAACAGCCCCTCTGAACCACCACCAAACTTTCATTCACCAGTGTGAGTGACACTGGCAAGGTGCTTGCTCAAGGACATTACAGCACATGACTAGGACAAAGTGGGACTTGATCCACTAACCCTCTGGTTATTGGATGACCTGTTCTACTTACAGCCGCCCCAGAGGACAAAAGTGACATTTTCTGCTGTTGTAGCTCCTTTTCTGTTTGCTGTTGAGTTACTTTGTATTGCTTCAAATGGCATATCACTGTGATGTGATCATTGTGCACAACATAAGTGGAATAAAATGTTGTGCAGCCTTCCTAATAGCACATCAAACAAACCAGTCTAATTTCTTTTCACATATGAAAGGTAAATTCTTGTTTTCATCCTCTTTGTTGTTCCCTAGGCAAAGGAAGAAAAGCAGGAAGGAACAGTGTTTGTTGGCCGTGTTGCCATTCCATGCACCCGAGGACAGGAACAAGTGCACCGCCTCGTCCTGTCACAGCAGCAGCTGCAGCGGGTGCACCGCCTTGTCATGGCCTGAGACGGCACACAGTCACAACCAATCGCACTTCAAGCTCTTTCCCACCTTCATTCCTTTTGAGCTTCCACTGAAACATTCTCCACTATGATCCTTTTTCATTTCCAATATTCTCAGGAATTTTTATCCAATATTTGCTAAACTTAAATGATACAAGCAATTTTTGATCTAAGAAAAAGTCTAAATACATTTGACTTCTGATTGTGACATTGTCATGTTTGTCACTGAAATTTGTATGTATTCATTTGTATCCAGCAATGGGGCAATTCCTGTGAAATTGGGAAAATCTAACAAAGGATTTTTGTACTTGCATCTATTACTAGTTTCTTCTTTGTATCTTTTGTATTCATTGTAATTCAGAAAATAAAAGCAAGCAGTACACCTGATAAACTGTCTGCATTACAGTCTAATCCACCCAGTGCCACTTTGCACACAATCTACATCAGCTTCCCTACTGTGTAAACATCACTATCAGCACATCAGTAGTTAGGCAAAATACTTAAGAATTCTGACTGTACCAAAGTCAACTGAGTCTTAAAATCTTGACATTTTATTGAACAGTAACAATTTCAAAAGTAATTGAATGAGGGAAAAAAGGTAAAATTGTAACAATACCATTTAAAACTCAAGGAAATAAAACAATGTAAATTTTTAAGAAAACTTCACTTATGGGTGCAGTGCGTCAGGACGTAGGCTCCTTATTACTCTTCCTTCACTCAGTAGTGTCCATGACAGTTGTAATGTCTGTGATGAGGGTACGGTGTGTAACGGCGTCTTTTGTGTGTCTTCTTCATCACATACTCATTGTGACTATAGTGGTGAGGAGGCCTGTAGTAGTCTGATAAAAAGCAAAAAAATACCTCAACATATGCTACATCGTCTCACTGAACTATTAATATGTCCTCAAAATGTTTAAAACGTATTTCCTCAAATAAATGCATAGTTTAAATAGAGCTCACAAAATAGACAACTTCCAGCCAAACATGGTTAATTGTGATGGACATTTGAACAAGTCTGAATGTTTGACAGAAGAATGTGTGAAATTAGCCCTCATGTTCTACAATGATTCATTCTATGAAATAGTATGGTATTTGTACTGTGTAGAATTGTATCTCAGTCACCAACATGAAACCACTTACCATCTGTAGCTGGTGTGTATATGGGCTGCAGCTGGACAGAAGCTGGTGGCGTATCAAAGCTCATGAAGCCATGAGGAATGGAGTCACTGGCGAAGTCCTGCCTGATACCAGCGTCATCTTTGTTAGGGGAGTAGAGAAAAAGAACACAAAAGAAGTGGTTAAGTGTTAGTGGAAAAAACAAGTGGTCTCTTGTTCATATTTTTATTTTACTTTTAACTTGCTTTCAATTACTCAAAATCAAAAACTCCCTTTTATGTCTGAGACTAGGTAACATATTTTCATGAGAATTTTTAAAAATGTGAAAGGTACATTACATGACAATTGTCACCATAATAGCAACATCATCAAATGCGATTACCTGAATTTATGTTGTTTCTTTCTTTTGCAGGTTTGTCATCGATAGCAATAGTATGCTCTTAAAAAACACAAACACACACAATAGTCAATGTCTGGGACTCTCCAAAGGATCTATAACTGTGCACTACAAAGCATAATGTTGCCACCTCGTGACAGCAGATTACCCCACAACATTGAACCGATACAAGAACACAGTCCTTTGTATGTGCATAAGTTTTTCCCCTCACCAACAGACATCAGTGGCCTGGGCATTTTGATGCCCCAGGCCTGTGCGGCATGCAGTAGCAGACGGGTTGATATTCTGCGATGGGCAATGGCGTTCCAGTGTACTCCATCTTTTGTCCGATGATGCAGTGAGAAGCGAAACTGGAAGTGAAGGTCCAACACATCCATCCCATATGCATCTGCCAGAGTACCACTATAGAAGTTTGCCTCAACCACGTCGTAACGTATCCGAGGAACCCTGTGTTCGATCTGTAGGTTATTAAAGTAGACACAATAATATACTGTACTTAAGTTACTTAATTTGAGGGTTATTCTCTTGTATTATTACTACTCTGATTCAAAGTAAGTTGTCATTTGGTTGATTATTTCGGCCAGCATTCTCTTACATTATCTGATGTTAACATTTCTAGTGAAGTTTTCTTTTGCTGGAGTTTTTGACCCGTTTAATACCAGGGCTCGTCTCCCCACTCCTCTTTCCAAAGGCAGTCCTTGACATTTTAAGACTTAGAAACAGTTTAGGATCTACTTTCACATCCAATTGGACAGCCACCAGGTCAATATTGAAGGATGGTGGTTTTACATTTATCCTACCTCTTATGCAACTAAGTCTTGAATTTAAAAGTTTTGTTTAACTAGGTACAGTAGGCTTTAAATGTAGTGAGGCAACTACTATGTATCTCACAGTATTTAGCCACTTAGCATCAATTTTCCTTTCTAGTTTTGTACAGATGATTTCTATCAACTTACCTCAGGCACCAGGAAGCCGCCTTTAATCCTCTCTCCCAACGGCATGGTGAGGTTCCATATGACCAGTGACTCTGTAGGCAGAATCCCACTCAGTTCATTGAAGAACTGATGGAGGTTCTCCTTGTAGTCCTTTGTCCAGTTGGAATTGTACCTACAAACCCATAATATAAACACAACTAGATCACAATGCACATGGTTTCAAAATACTGAGATCACCCATGTGAACATGAAGGGCACTGGACTGGAAGACATACTTAAAGTCATGGAAACAGATACTATGTAAATAAGTCTCCAATGTCAGCATATGATGTACATTCACTTTCACCTTTTCGCTAAAAAAATAGACAAGAATATTTACTCTAAGAAGTGTTATATAAGAATAACTTATACACCTGAGTCACAAAATTATCCACATTTTATTCAGTATTTAAAAATTTTTTTTTTGTTGTTTGCAAAGTTTTATTTCGATAAAGACAATATTTTAATGCATTATTCTATTACGTTTCCTAATTTGACTCTTATGTCATCTTATTCTATTTTATACTTTTTAAAAAAAAAAAATCTCTACTACGGTTTGATCTGTCTGATCAGTCTTTCAATCACTGGTCAAGCACTTTGAGCTGAGTGAGAATTATGTTTGTATTTGCGTGGGATTCATCCTGTTAGTTTGCAGAGAACCACGGGCCTTTATGCAGTCCTTATTTAAATTAGATTAATTGGGAGCAATTTATTATTTTTTTTCACTAACCTTGAAATATCCCATACACAGGAGTTTACAATTAGTACATCTGGCTTTAATCCATTGCGAAAGTCTTGCATGATGCTCTGCATGTAGTGAGAGTAGAGCCGAGTGACGAAGTAGAATCGGACCAGATGGTGGTCAGACTGGTACTGGCGAACTTCTCGGTATTCTGTTCCATTGTGCATTTCACTGAGGCAGCCTCCTTCAACTAGACAATCTTGTGCAAAACTCATCTCACCCTGAGAGAAAGATAAAAGTGTTGTTACAAACCAAATCACTTGACTCCTAATTCATATTAGCAATTTTCTTCATATGCCTGCAGGAACATCTTTTAAATTCATGACATCTTGCAAAATATTCCAAATATTTTGTAGTTATGGTATTAGAATATACACACTAATACAGTTGGGCTGCGTGAGCTAAATTCCGTCATTAATACACATTTGAAGTTTCCATAACAGCTATGACGTCATTATAAAAAAAATGTGGAGTAGAGTTTTAGGATTTTGTAAATGACCCATGAGAACAGTCACCATGAAATGTTTGTTCTAAGAATCAGCAACAACAAAATCATAGAGAATTGTGTGTGTTTTACAGTCAGCTTTTGAATGAAATAATAATTAGGACAGAAAATAAAACAATTATGCAGTTACATTACATTAGATGAGCACTTTCACTTGTGCCTCCTTTACAAAAAAACCCCACTTGCCTTTGTTCTGAGTTGCTTCTCACTCAGAAATGTGTCCTTCTGCAACAGTGTTACAAGGTCCTTGTACACAGAGCGTTGAACTGAAGATGAGAGAATTAAAAGCACCATTTTGACAGGTTGTAAACACCCTAACCATTTAATGCAGGTGCTTGCAGATTGTTCATGTTGCAGTTGCTTTTGAAGCCAAAAATTGCAAGATTTAATGATTTTAACCCTTAGAGCCAGTTCTAAGATTAGTCACATTTATACTGCTAAGCACAAAAATGCAGTTTTCATAAGGCAGCTATAAAACATTTCTAAATTAATAGTAGTTCTACTTTCACTGAGCTCAATCATGCCATATGCATCACTGTATATCTTAAATTGCTCACAAATTTTTATCACACATCCATCCATCATCTATATCATCATCCATATCTATCTATACGTACACACTTTAGGAAAAGGATATGGCCTAAGTGCTTGGGCCTAAAACCAACACACATCTCAAAATAATGTTAATATAGGTCAGTATTGTTTTTGATTGTGGCCTTTGTGATTTTTGTTGTAAATATTAAGCAATGTATGTTATATATCTTCTATCTATTGTATGTTCCTAAAAATGGGCCTAAATATGGATATTCTGAGATGAGTATATAACATGAACTTGCAATAGCACTAAGAGGCAAGTGTAAATAAGCATTAACATCTTCCTGCTCCTTTTTGAGCAACCTATTTAGAGAAAATTGTTGATATGAAATTTTATACAGTGTTGGTAATATGAATGTTAGAAATCAACTATTCATTCATGAACACAGCCAGTTTCTGATCAAAAACTGAAGAGGGTCAAACACAACAACAATACAGCAGTCAATAACAGTTAAAGTATGTGGACATTTTGCTCGCCTTCTTTAATGTATTAAAAAGACTTTCTACTTACTGGAGTCCCCCAGTACCACAATAAACTTGTTATGGAGAAGCTGGGCTGCCTGCTGGTGGCTCACATGTTCCATAGCCTCCTCCTGTGAGTTAAAATACTACATGTTCATTAGCATCAGCATCTTAGCAGTTAAATGAGTGTCAAACATACAGCCCACAGGCCAAAACCAGCCCACCAACGGTTCCAATATGACCCACAAAGTGCAAAAATTACACTTAAGATATTAATAGTCAAGGGTGTCTGAAGTTGAAAGTGAAATAACTTTCAACTTCAATCTCCAAAATTTTACAAATATGACTGTTATTAAATGTTTTGTACATTTGTATTTTCACTGTGATCTGTAATCCACATGTATGCATGAGAAGTTGGGGCATAATATTGTTCAAATAGTGCTTATTTTTCTGAAGATATTTCAGGTTGTTCATTTTCTTTTTATGAAAGGATGGTTTATATATGTAAGCATTTTCATAATTTAATTTTACTTTCTTCTAGTGAACAAAAAAAAAAAAAAAGGAAGTTCTCATCATTTATTAGGGAGCTCTTTGGTGACATGAGGAAAAAAAGTTAATGCGCGGCCACGAGGTACTAATGCATGGTCACGAGAATAGTAACACGTGGCCACGAGGTACTACTGCCCCATACAGAAAACCCAATGCCATGATCACAGGTATTTTAAGTATAGCACGGTTGTTCATACGAAGGTGAAAATGAAATGAAATCAAATTGAGATGTTCCATGTTGGTAAGAGCATCAAATCGGTGCGGTTTGCTGTACAGCAGTCTGGTAGGTGAGCTGTCCTGTGGTCAGGCGCGTGGCTCTGTCGTCTATAGACTATGACGTCACTGTTTAACTGGTTCAGCCCCTGAAACTAAAATGAGTTAAGAAATACTGTGTAAATCATGACCTAAAATTCTGGCTGCCCTTCTAATTAAGTTAAGAAATGAATGACCATTAGAATAACTGGAGTTAATGTACTTTAACAAATGAATTTAATCTGTGGTTGAATGTAGTATCACCAGCTATTTCAATGATTTGCTGTTTTGCGCGCCTTTTTTGATAAGCAACTTTAGCTATCATAAAATAGAGCCAGGTCAAACAGAGTCCTCTTCTGTGATAAAAACCTGATGGACTGAAAACTTTAACTATTCTCTAACAAATTCCTACAGTATCAAAGATGCACTAATTCTTCTTTTAGCCAACAGCGTCTCTTACGTAAACTTTATGAATCTCTTTGCTGTTAATGCTACAGCTGTATAACGACTAGCTAGCTAAATAAAGACATACGTTAGCTGCGGTTAACATTAGTAGCTTGGTATTTTTTTGGACAAAGTGATACTTACCATAGTTGAACGTAGTTAATAGCAGTTACAGCAGAGCCAGGTAGAAAGCACCTGTTCATTAAAATGGTTTTGCTGTCAGCTAATTAAAAAACAAAACAATTTTAGTAAACTCAAGTTCAGTACTGGCTACCAAAGGCAAAACGCAATCTAGTCGTATTATTTAGATGCTACCTTTAAAATCGTTTTACACCTTAATATTTACTTTGTGGTATTTTTCCCAATGTTGTGCCGTTCCTTCACATGTGTTTCTGTCGTTTTTTTTCGTCAGGTGTCTGCGGTTAATGAGGCAGTTGAATGATGCATTTAGGTTTGTCGGAAATCATGGATTTGAGCTCCAAGACTGATTAAAAAAATTAAATAAATCCTCGCTTATTTTATGAATATAGATAGGAAAACAACTCATTCTTTGTATGTTTTTTAAACAAATAAATTTCAAAACATTTATAGAATTTGAATATTATTATATTCAATATTGTTTTGATCGTTTTGATCAGGACTAAAGTTGATCAAAATATTTGACCCAAAAAAACCAGAAAAAAAAGTATCCATTTTTACTATTACTATTTTTAAAGCAGTTTTTGGAAGTGGACAGTTTTGTCCTGAATGACTCTGGAGGGCAGTAATGTTTTTTTAAAAAAAAAAAAAAAGAAAGAAATACCCCAGCCACCCACAGTAACTATTTTTTGCATCTTTGTCATAAATAACAAGTGACTTGGAGTAATCAAGTTGGCATTTAAAGGGGTAAAATCCTTAAAATGAGTGAATTGTAGTTTTGAGCAAGGTTGAAGTTGGTAAAGAGATTTATTCAGCAGAAAAAAATATTAATCTGTAAAGCTTTTATAGTACTTTTTTGGAAATGCAGATTTTTGTCCTTAATAACTCAAGAGGATAGTACATACTAATGCTTAACTGTTAAGAGCACAATAAATAGCTAAAATAATTTTTCTGTTCATTATCACTCAAATACTTTTATTAGAGCAAAACCTTTATACTGTTTTAAATCAGTATTTCTTATGTATACAGTTATGCATAGATATAAAGTGTTATTCTCTTCTCTGATTTTGGAACAACAAATGGCACTGTCAACCTTTTCCAAACTTTCAAATATGTAATCTATATCGGGGTGTCAGTTTCAGGTGAGTTAAGGGGCCACATACAACCCAATTTGATCTACAGACCAGTAAAATAATTGAATAATACCCTGTAAATAATAACTCTAATTTTTTCTCTTTTATTGCAAAAAATGTAAAATCAAATTAAATAAAATGTTTACGTTTATACTCTATCCTTTCACAAAAAAATGTGAATAACCTGAACCACAAACGAGCTGAAATTTATTCAGAAAAATAAATGCAATAAACAACAATATTATGCCTCAACTTATCATTTATACAAGTGCACTACAAAGTACAGATTTCAGTGGATCCGCAAAGGCACAAAACATTTAGTAACAGGCATAATATTCAAATGTTGGAGTTTGGAGTCGTATTTGTAGGTTATTAAGTGTATTATTTTATTGGTCTGACCCACTTGAGATTAAATTGGGCTGTATGTGGACCCTGACCAAAAATTAGTTTAACAACATTGACTGTCCACTTTGCAAATTCATCCTGCAGGCTAGATTGGTACATTTAATGGTCCAGTTTTGGCCTGTGAGCCATATGAAAACCCTGATCTGTATCCACTATCCAACCCACTCAGACCCCCAGAGGATTGATGGCATGCCAGAGCCTATCTGGGTTTATTTAACCTATAGCATTATTTTATTGAATGCATATATATGCAGAAGTAACAGGTTATGCCATTGTTTTGTTTTGTTTTTTATTTCCTCAGAATAATAAAATATTCTCAATGTAAATACTTGACAAATGAGACTTTACAGATGCAACCAAATGAAGCAAACAAACTCTTCTCTTTTTTTTTTTTCAAATGTTTTATTGATTTTCCATTTTAATGAACATACAATCATAAACACAATATAACACTCTAAACAAACAAAAAACCCTCTAACCCCCCACCTCCCACCCTCAATAAGATCTATGGTTGAGTGGCGGCTCCACGATGCCGGCGCCGGGCTGCTGGGGGCTATGGCTGCCCCTCTGGGGCGAGTGGCTCCCTGTGACAGCGCCTCCTCTCTCTCTC
>JAPQRP010000012.1:3904403-3918585 GCA_037367295.1 Apogon hyalosoma | reverse complement strand
TATATGTTAAGCACTTTGTGCTACATTTTACTGTATGAAAAGTGCTATATAAATAAAGATTGATTGATTGATTGATATGGTGCATAAAATAAAATATTGATAATTCCAGTATGTGCATTACATATTGAGCATACACACATTTCAGTGAACATTAATATGCATACAGACACATATGTATTCAAAGCCTCATAAGTCCATAATTCAGTCATCCTCTTCATTTCTGTTTCTATTTCACAACACTAATACTCTAGCCACAGAACTAGTATTAAGCTGTTTTGGCGTCATAAAGGTGGTCGCAACAGGAAAGATCACATCTTGTAAAAGTCCTCAACTTTTCTTCTTGCCATGCAAGTCTAAGTTTTTCCAGCACCTAGATGACAGCTCAGTAATCCTTTGGCCAGAGGTAGGTCCCTGAATCTCCTTCCATTTTAAGGCAATCACATGTTTAACTTGTAACCAACAGAAATTAGTTTACATTCCTTTACAGTCACTGGGAAATCCTCAGAGTATATGTGCAACAAACATATCTTAGCTTCAACTGGAACAACCTTTTTTGTAAATTTAGAGATTAAATCAAGAACCTCTTTCCAGAATATCTGTAGTTTTTGACAGCTCCACATGCAATGTAGCTGTGTACCAACTTCTTCCATATGTGATGCATTTGTCAGGAATACTGGGATTAAAGTGGTGCAGTTTGACAGGTGTGATATAAGTCCTAAACCATTTATATTGTAGGTGTTTGTATCTTGTATTTATAGTTTGAGTTTGGGCCAGAGTGCACGTCTCCTCCCATGCAAATAGATAAGAGAGAGAGAGGTTTCTTTAGAACCTGCCAATAGCAAACTATAAAAGATGGATATTTGACCTCTGCTATGTAAGTGGTTTGCCAAGTTTTTCAATGGTAGATAGTGAGTGTTCCGAGGTGGTTTTAATTTGGGAATATATGAAGCTTCTTAGTTGCATGTATTTAAAGTGGTGTTTCCCAGGTAGGTCAAATTGATCTTTTAATTGTGTGAATGACAGTAGAGTACCTTCATCATAAAGATCTTTTATTTTACTTAATCCTCTCTCCATCCAATGTCTGTATTCCATGTCACGTCTCCCAGGAGTGAAGTTTTCATTTCCCCATATAGGTGCGAAACAAAGTTTGGGGGTGTCATTTAAAAAGGTGTGAGCTTCATGCCATATTGTGAGAGTGTTTCTAAATAATGGATTTTGTGTGCATTTTCTGAGTATTTTAGCTTGTGACGAATAGAGGTACTGACACAATGGAAGTTCTATTACATTAATTTCTATCTTTACTCAAGCTGGAACCTCTGGGTGTGGAAGTAGTATATGGCTGCCCAGTTACACAGCTTTATGTTGGGCAGTTTAAGCCCATCATGTTCATAGTGCAGGTAAAGGAGAGAGAGGTGTAGTCTGGGGCGCTTGTTGCTCCATATGAAGCAGGTGAAGTTTTTAAGAGTAGAAAAAAATAAAAGGCTGGTAAACAAACTCTTCTTTTCTTCTCATCTGTGAAATAGAACTGACTCTCAACAAGCCCTTCACGAGAGTTCATCTAATGGGACAATGATGAATACAGTGCGAGGATTCAGCGCCATCATAAAATCGCTCCTTTTAGAATAAAAATTGCAATACAAGAAAAGCTGTTTTTAGTAATCAGTTAAAATGTCCTGAGAGCCACCTGTGGATCAGTCTTCGGCAATGGATCGATTAAATGATATTTGAGCACAGGAAAGAAATAGGAACATGGACAATTGATAGATCAGCCTTTGTCTTTATTTCTAATTAAATGGTTAATTTCTTATGTAAATGTTGAATAAACATCAGAGGAATGGCTCTGCCCTTTGTGTAGAATCATTCTCTGATCATCTCTTATTTATGCTTTCATTAGAAGTCACTGTCATCATCATAATCTGTCACTTGCATCTTTTTTTTCTTGCTTGCTTTTTCCTGCTCCTCCTCTTCCTTCTCCACTTCATCTTTATCTTCACCTTTGTCTTCACCGTAATCTCCATCTTCATCCTCATCTTCCTCTGTCTCATCTTTTTTCTCAGTGTGCTTCTTCGGGTGAAACTCTTTGTATATCCCAGTTAGAGCTTTTGCTGCTTCTACAGACACTTTGAGATTTCCAATCACCTCTTTATCTTCATCCACACTCACAACTGAAAGACACACAAGTGGAGCTATTGTAACAACATGCACAGAAAAAGGAAAAGAAGCGTTACAAGGACATGAAGTGTCAAGCAAACACCTACTGTCGATCTGTTGTTCAATGACATCATTTCCTGTGAGCAGCAGTTCCTGGAGGTCAATGAAGGCATGTCCGACATCCACACACTCCTCCTCATCATCCATCGGCTCGCTGACTACTGTGAACTTCAACCTGACATGATGAACACACATTTATAATAGCATTGTAAAGCACTGACTGAAAGGACTGCAAATATAAAGTGGTGAAATACAGTATGAGTTTTTTTTTATGATGAAACATACGCACACAACAAGTGATTGTACTCTAAAGTATGACCAAAGAGAGATAAAAGAGAATACTGTTTTTACACTATAGGTATATCCTATGATCTTGTGTCCCAGGATGAAAAATTGTAATAAAGGAGGAAGAAGTATTCACATACAGCACTATGACAGAAAAGTACAAATACACCATTATAAAAGTCCTGTGTCAAAAACCATCTTAAAAGTACAAACTGTAAGAATTAGCAGCAAAAAGTAGTGATAATTGAGAAGAACTGATATTAAAGTATGGGTTTGATTCCTCTGACTGATATATGATTATATGAGACATCATTAGATTAGAGTTGATGTTAAGAGTTGTATGTTGTTTTATCCAGTACTTTATTCAAATGTGCAATAACGTGCTCTACCTTCCAGTACTTTTATTATTGTCATCATCATCATCATTATTATTAATTATTATCATTTTTCTGATACAGTACACTATTTTACAAGTGTGTCTTTGGATCTGTGCAATAACTGTATACATGTTTTAGCTGTGTTTATGTTTTGTTTCTGCTTCTTTTCATGTCTTTTTCTGACTGTGACTCAGGGAAACACATAAGAAATCCAATGTACCTATACTGCGATGTATTTGTGCAAATGGCAAATGAAGCCTATTCTATTCTAGTCTAGTCTAGTCTATTTTAATTACATCAGGGGACAAATGCTTCTGAGGGCTTATCACATGATTAATGGGAGAGGAAACAAGAAAAACAAAGTTCTGTCTGCAGACATCCCAAAAAGGCAAAGACAAACTAATGTACGCACCTGCCATTGTTGGGATCCGTCCCCTCCAACATGGTGTAAAGATACTGTCTGAGTGGAGCTGAGTGGAGGCCATCCACATAGATCACTGAGAGAAACAGAGAATTAATTAGCTTTTATGTTTTATAAAAATATATCCAGGAAACCATAACATCCACTTCCCCTCACCTCTAGTGAAGTTATAGTGAATCTCCTCCCCCTTTGTGGGTTTGCGGAGGGACATGGGTGTTTCTGTCGTCTCCATGGGAACACCCAGTAGTCGATATTCCACATAGACACACTGAATCGATTTATCCAGCGCCACGTGTGAGGACGGTTCAAATGTCAGTGACAGGATCTCAACTCTCATCTTCTGCCCCTTTCTTACTTTGCGTGTTGGGGGAATGATGACAATGTCACTTTGTGAGGAATGTGAATCTGAAGACTCTGCAGCTTCACCCTCCTCTGCAACAGCCAGAAATAAATTGCATTTAATTTAGATATAGAAAATCTAATAAGCTGACAAACTAGTTTTTATAAAAAAAAAAAAATATGTATATCTGATTTAAAGTGTCATATGTTTAATATATAGTAGATTATGTTTTGTATTCCAAAGTAAGGTCTCATAATGCTGAGAAACTAAGAAGGCTGATTAGGTCTGTTGTGTGTTAATAAGTAGTTACCACTCTCATTCTCCTCTTCCTCCTTATCTTCTGACACCTGAGCCACAGACTGAAGATCCTGAGAAGAAGAAATAAGATACACACCTATTAACCAACCAGTTTACTACTGAACTGATTTCATGCATAAATAATTCCCTTTTCTTGCTTTGGTTTAAGAGCTTTAAGCAAATAAATGAGAGAATGAGCTTTCACCTGAGTCCTGAGGTCACTAGCAGAGCTTCCCCTCGACAATGAAGCTGCTGATTGTCTGGAAGATGGTCTGAAATAAATTAAAATAGTTTTTGAAACATGTAATTGTATTAAGAAGTTTGCAATTTATTTCAGAAAGGTTTATGTTTGTTGTTTTTTTTTTTTAAAAAAGGAGAAAAAAAAAATTTACCTGCTTGTTGATAATCGAGAAGGTGACATCAGTTGTGGTTCAGGTGTCAGACGGTGTGTGTCATGGTAAAGGTCAGGTGGCCTCTTGGTGGACTTTTTCTTGTCTGTGGTTAATTCCTGTGAACTCTTCTGTTTACCAGATGGAGATGGAGGCTGTAAACACACACAAATCAGGATCTATGTAATGCATATATTTTCATGATACTGCTGCACAATACTGCTGACGGGGCTCAAAACTTTACCTGAACTTTTGTCTCTTTTGTTTCAGCTCGGGTTCCTTTTGGCTCCAGCAGCTGAGTCTGCGATAAAGACACAGAACATCACACATCAACACACATCAAATAGCTAAACACTTTAAGAAACATTTCTTTTGGTGATTGTTAAATTCAGCTCAACAAAAGTATTGTACAGTGTCTGTAATCTTTCACTGTGTTGATTGATGTGTGTGCGACTTGAAGGTTTTTCCCACATGTATCTACACAGGAGAGTTTCAGTAACTCAAGTTTTAGGAAATCAACACATACTTTACTCAGCACACAACATTTAGAACTTTTAGAGATTCCAAAACACCAAGGGTAGAAAATATATCAATGTAATAATTTTTAAACAAGGTTAAACTCAAACTTTTTGTAGAAATAAAAATTATTATTCAATGGGGAGTATTTTTGTTATACTTTATGACATGACTAAGGTTTATGTTGGTACTTTTTTGTTACTTTGATCACTCTTTTTTTCACTAAATGTATAGATAATTTTTCAGCTTTGAAGCATTACTCTTCGTCCTCACTTTTTCTTACTTTAAACATGAATCAAACAAATATCACCTTCACTCTGGGCTTGGCTATGGGCCTCTGTGACACCTCAACCCCCTCTCTCCTCAGCTTCTCCCTCTCAGTGCCTTCCACTGTCCTGTCCTGTCTCCCCTGTCGTCCAAGTGTAGTGTCTGCTGGTGGATGGAAAGGGTACTTCCACTTTATCATGATTCTGACCATACCCCGTGGGCCACCGGCTGGATCCCTCAGGACATAATCACCTAGCAGGTAAAACACAGACACACTGATGAATGATGAGACAGCGTTATTTGAAAAAGATCAGTTTGTCCTTCATCTTAAATACAAATACTCTGAACTGAAAAACAGAATTTGGCATGACAGCACTACTTCTGTCTCACCATGTGACCCACATTTAATTTAAAGGTCCCTCCAGTGAAGGATGCAGATGTAACTGTTTAGTAGTAAATCACATTATATTATAAAGTACAGTATTTTGCTGTCTCACCTCTGATCTCCCTGCCTGTGGCAAGAACTCGAAGCGGGACTGGGGTCTTAGCCAGATAAGCTGGTGGCATCTGATCATCACTATCGTCAAAAACATAGACCCACAGACTGCTCGACCTGGAATAGAATAGTTAGATAGTGTCAGTGTTTACCAAAAACAGGATAGGAGTACAGTTATTTCGGTTGACAGGCTTACATACCTCAGGTAGTGCAGCACATCAGCTGTTACTGCCAGTGGGTAGCTGGCAGTGTCGTTGAACACCGGGTCAGGAGTGCACTGCACCGTTTCAGAGACATGTGGTGGCAGGTCATAGAGCCTATATTGCAGATAGGCATCAGGAAGGAGTCCAGGCCAGCGTGCACTTAAGCCAACACAACGCTCCAACATAACCACCAACTCATTGGGTATCCCTCCACCGTAGTCATGTAACTCCTGAAAACAGAGTTAAATGTTAATAGTTCTGTTCAACTGTGCATATGACAACTGGAAGTGTTCTATCTGCACTCTCCTCTTTTACTTTATTCTAATTGATTATTATTTATGTTTTATTGATTGTGTTTTAATTGTGTGTTTTTAATTTGTCTCTTTATCCATTTTTGTAAAGCACTGTAAATTGCCTTGTGTATGAATTGTGCTACACAAATAAATTTGCCTTGCCTTGCCTAATAGTGTTAAAATGAGATTCAATCATTCATTGATGAAAGAGCTATGCAAGCAACAAGTGATTCTACATGATAAAGTCTATTTAAGTATAAAAGTTAGCAGCAAAATGTGGTGAAAGTTTTTAAATAAAAGTACCTGTGACTGATAAAATATTTCAAATGACATCATGAAATTATTAATGGAAACATCAGTTTTGTTGTAACATGTGTGCCAAGTTGTTGTTTTTTTTGGAAACAGAGACACCAAATAATTACCATAAGAGGGTTTGCCACATAATTAATGGAAGAGGAAAGAAGAATGAAACAAACTTCTCTTAAACAGCTGTTTTCAGTTTTTTAATTTCTTTTTCCTCTAATCTTTTTTAGTCATATATTGGGTCATAACATTTATTGAACTGAAACCATGTGAGGAGTACAGAGGAAAAAAATCACTATCGGATGGAGCTTTTGATATTTCATAGACATCTCAAATGTGAGTCGACTGCACGCTGCTTTCTGTTAGACATAAAAGCCAACTAAAACCTATAGGTATCAAATAAATGCAGTGGAGTATAAAGTACTGTCCAATATTTGCTTCTTAGATGTAGTGGACTGGAAATTTTAATACCATTAAATGCAAATTGACAAAATACATAAGCACTGTACTAGAGTAAAAGTAGACAAATGGATTTGAAGATTTGAAAGTAGTCTCTTGTGTTTCTGTTTTACCTCATGTTGACTGTCTTGCCAACCCAGTGAGATTTGCACTGGTCTCCTTTGTGGCACTGTTCTCCATTCAACTTCTCTTTCTGCAACAGTGTCCATTGGCTCTGCAGGAGGGAACAGCCGAACCCAGAAATCCACAACACCTACAATCTGACCCTCAGAGCCTTAAGAAAGCAGAGAGACAGAGACAAATTTCTGTATTTTTGAAAGCAATAGAGATAATCACATGTAGTGCAAGAAAAAGTAAATCAAAATATTAAATAAATCTCAAGAAATATCGTCATATTAGATCCACTTAACTCACCAGTGATATTTACACGTCCATTATTTCGCTCCCCTCTCCGCTCCATGGCTCCCTTAAGTGACATCTGCCCACTTCCATGTGTCACAAACTGGACGCCCCCTAATGCCTGATGGAGTTCCACTTTGACCCTTGACCCCTGACCTCCCAGCCGTCCCAAATCACGGGCCGTTAGAGTGTAGCGGGATGTGAAGCCGTAGTTTGGGTGGTTGCCTGACACCATAGGAGTGGAGTGAACTTCAAAGTCCAGGAAGCTGTAGGTGCAGAAGGTCACAATGTCTTCAGATCCATCCACTAAAGGACAAAGGGTGGTCAGAGTCCGAAGTCCTGCTGGGGTGAAAGTGGCAGCCTGGGGGGGGACATAAACATATGTATTAGCTTCATGGGAGGCTAGTTTAAAATAAGAATGAAAAAGCAAAGTGTAAGGTCGGATATTCTTAACCTTAAGCTGAATCTCCAACAGCGACTCTCCAGCCCTCAGTTGAGAAAGTGACAGATCATCTTCAATGGGCTCCTCCACCTCCTGAGCTCCAGCTGGCAAGGTGTACTGTAGTGGTATGGTCCGTTTGTAGTTCCTAGGGCTGTATGCTAGCTCTTTCAACTGGGCTGAAATGGACAAATGGAAAATAATTACATTGAAATACTGTGTTGGGTTTTTCTTGGGGCCATTTGTGATTTGCTAGTAAATACAAGTTATGTTTTCCAAACCAAACTGCATATATTATTTTGGAATGTTCTTGCATGTGCTCTGCACAAAGCAGATGGTGTTTTTACCTTGCAATGTGTTAACCTGTAGAGCTCTTTTTGATAAAAGTTTGTCTTTTTCCGCTATCCTCCTCCTGTTCTCTTCCCTCTCCCTCTCCATCTTCTGTGTGATTATGTTCAACTCTTCCTTGGGGAGCAAATTTGAATTGGAGACAAGGGAATTAAATGTATTACTGAATGTACTATACACAGAAAAACATATTAGAAGTTGGAGCATGAATATACCTGCGTATCCTTGGTGATGCGATGTTCCAGCAGTAAAAGGCTTCGAGTTTTCTGTAATTCTAGCACAGTCTCAGCATGTGATGCCTGAATGTTTGTGAGCTCATGAGGTGAATCTTCCACTTTTCCGTCAACATTAAGGAAATACGGCACCTCTCTGCTTTCCTGCTGCATCCTAAAGGCCTGCAGTTGAAAAGAGGGTGTGATGCAAAAACTTTTTTTCCCTCAAATAAAACAGGGATGCTGAAGCATGCAAAATGGACATGTAACAATGGAAATTAGGTTGGTTTGAGAGGTCATAGTACCCACTCACCCTAATCTGTATAAGTGTTTCACTGAGATCCTCAACACTCATGTCAAACACCTAAAATAGAGGGGAGACAGAGGGTGAAAACTGGACTACAAACCAACAAGAAGTGACAGATGTATAAAATAGTTTTGCACATTAATATTGGTCTATTATTCCGTTGTTATCTCTAACCTTGGTGACAGAGTCCAGTCTGTCCTGTAGAGTAGATATCTGCTCTTTGTATTGGAGAATTTCATGCTGCAGATTTTCTGGTTTGTTCCTCGTCAACACAGGAGATTCTACATTAAACAACAGCAAACATGATTATGCCTCTCTTACTGTAACACTATTTGCAGGAACTTCCCAGATATCAGCTTTATGACATAGCTGATGTGGCATTGAAATTTATAGTCCAAAACAAAGTACTAAAATGTTGAAAATCCCACCTCTTTCTTGTGCCCTCTGCTCCTCTAGTCTCTCCTTCTCTTGTCTCAGTCTCTCTTTCTCCAGTTCCAGTCTGCTTCTCTCCTCCCTCTCAAGTTGCAGCATCTGTTCCAGTCTTTGGATGTCCATTCTCCACACGTTTTCTCCATGTTGTTCCATCTTTAACTTCACTTCTGTTGGTTTTTCAGTCTGAACATCATGACTACTTTGAATAGATAAAGTTCTGGGAAAGAAGAAAGACATACATATACCGTACACAAAAACAAACAGGTTTCATTGAAATGGAGTAGTAGTAGTAGTAGTAGTAGTAGTAGTAGTAGTAGTGTAGTTTTATTTCGAGCACATAGAATCATCAGATAACAAAGAACCATACAACACGGTCAAACACAATTTCTCTGTGTTCAAAAAGGAGTGGGAAGAAGTATAACTTATTGACTCCCACCACTTTTTACAAACTAATAATTAAATTAAATCTGCTTCCTTTGCTTTGTTAACACTTTTTTTCCTGTATATTTTTACAATAACACGAAACATCCATACAAACCATTCACATACACTTTTTTAGTCACCTCACACACAATCAGATTTGCATAAGCAACCGTTTAATATAAACTATAATATTTATATGCACTTTAAATATTTACTACAAATACAATAATTAATAAACGTGATATCTTCTTATCATGATAATTAATTAGTTACAATAGTATCTTATTTTATGCGAACTTCTGTGCCATAACTAGATATTCACTTATTCAGATAATGTTCTATTTTGTTATTATAGTGGATTTATACATCCTTTTAAATGCACATATTGAAGAAGACATTTTTAAGTTTTGCTCCAGATTATTCCAGATGTACCCTTCTAACAGAGATAAACTGGCTTTTTATGTTTGCATGCATGTCATGCTGTCAAGTAAACTCTTTCAAGACAAAACAAACATTTAGAATGCATGAGGTTTCATCTGAAACATCAGTTCCTTGACGACTGATAAATTTGTCAGCTCTTATCACTCCATTTGAATTTTCAAGGCTAAAGTCTTTAATCCTTACCTTTCTAGTAAAGTGTCATAGTTTTGCTTTATGAGGTCCCTCTCTCCTTCTAGGTCTGATATCCTATCTTGTAGCTGAAGACAAAAGAAACAAAAAAATCCTTACATTCTTTTGAAAATACATCACATAGTCTTTCTAGTCTTATTGAAACTTCTACCACTCATTTTCCTAGTCTGGTTTTACACTGTGCATGTCCATTTTCCCGTGTGATGCAGTACCTTGTCCAGCGTCTGCAGAGAGAGGGAGGCAGAGGTAAGCTGTCCCTCCAGCCCCAACGCTCTCTGTCTCTCCTGCTTCACCTGTTCAGTCAGCTCCTCCACCTTCCCCAGTAGAGCCATCTGGCTTTCCTTTAGTGACCTTTGACTCTAACAGAACGTGTCATACAAATGAAAACAAGCTGCACTTATTGAATATTTGTTTGAGATTTGTGAATGTGTAAAGGGATTTTACCTCATCTAACTGTTTCTCAAAAGCCTGGGAAAGAAGACAGAAAGAGGAACTGTGAAAGAACTACATAATGTATAATTCATATGTTCAGTGGGTGACAGAATGGACATCGTACTTCTTGCAAGTTGTTAAACTTCTCCTGGGTGATTCTCAGGGCAGTGCTCTTGTCTGAAAGCTGCTTTTGTAGACGAATCAGATCCACGTTCTCTCTGATAGTGATTCTAATAGAAAAAGATGGAGGGAAAATACACAATATATAGGTTGTCGTGACTCTGGAATGTACACTGTTTCATCAAGATTATGCTCAATTATAAATTATATTTATGATTTAATAACAACCAGATAGCAGTGTCAAGTGCAAAGTAATTTAGCCTGCTACCATCCCACCTACTATGCAATGTGTTCATTAGTATTTAAACAGAAAACCAAAGCCTGTATACTGAACAAAAAATGAAAACACAAAAAGTAGGTAAAAACTTCAAGAACCAGCGCAACACAGACCCCCAGTTTTAATGGTTTATGGTATACTAGAATAAAATGAGATTGCATAATATGAGACAGCTAATTAACAATGATTTGTAAATATTATTTGACCTGCTGCAATCTTTCAGGTTTCTACAAATAAAGATTTTTCATGATGAAATAAATATGAGAACTGTAGAAATTAAAATGAAGCTACTTGATTCTTCAACAGAAAAATATAATTAAAACTTACGGACAAGCTAAAACTACACAGAATTGAAAAACAACTGAAATAAATAAAAGAGTAAAAGCTAAAAAAAAACCCAAACAAACCAAAACCTAACAAAATTTTCAAAAATAAATTAACTCTTGTGTCGTTCTGATTTATGGAGCTATCTTCACCTGTGTCTATCAGCCTGTGACCTCCTCATCTCTTTCACGGTTCCTTCCATCTCCTTCTCCTTCTCTCTCAGTGTGTCTCTGAGCGACTGTGCAGTCAGCTCCAGCTCTGCAATCCGAACCTGCTCCGACACACTGGACCTGCTGCAGGTGGAGGCATCAGGGGTTTATGCAGTATTTCTACTTTAAAGAATTCAAATATGACCTAAAAGTATCGTTAAAGTATGCAGAAAAAAACAGTCCTGAAGAAATGTAGAAGAAGTTAGTGTAGTAGATTGTAGATATATAAACTGAATCAATTTACACTAATTTTACCAATTTATGGGATCACTACAAGTTTTAGAGAGTTACTCTGCTGGACTCACATGGTGGGAAAAACTAATGCCAAGGGGTCTTTGACTGGAGTGTTATAACATGACTAGATGGGATGAGAACTGAAAAGAAACAACTTTCAGAGTAAAAAAAAAAAAGTGACATAGTGATAAAATCTGGAAGAACTAGACACTGCTCTAAAAAATAAGAATTCAGTTTGGTGCTGAAATTGCAGTGTTTCTTCTACTTGGGTGAGTTTGATTATGAGCATCACGAAGGTTAAACTCACTATGTTTGCCAAGTTGGCTGTTTGTTGATTCACAGTTCAGACTAAACAGTAACAATTCTGACCTCGTTTCAATGATTCCAAACAGCTAATTTTGCAGCTATCGCAAAGTGTACAGAAAACAGAGACGATTCATGGTTTTACTGTGACTGTTTTCTGTCTAAAAACAGAGCAATAATGCAAACTATCAGCTGACGCAGCATGTGATACAGTCTGTGGAGACATAGTGTTAATTCATTAGTAGTTTTAGTGATGTGCACCTTTCCCCTGCTTGAGAGTTTGGAATATCAATACTACACAGAACCCCTTTAACACCTACAATCGTTCCATCTCTGCTCTTGTGTCTTCTAGTGATGGTCCATAGCGAGGCGGAGCTGTCTGCGCTGCCCTCCTGACTCCGCCCTCCCCTTCAATACTTTTACCTACCAGCACAAAAAGAAAGAGATGAAAAGATCTACTTAATTTGTTCTTTGCCATCCATCCATCCATCCATCCATCCATCCATCCATCCATCTAAAAGCATTTACACCTTTGCTGAGCTTGTATGGCGTGCGCCCTCCAAGGTCCATAATGTGCTGCTTGGCCAGGGTTAACTTATTCTGCAGGACCTCCTTTTGGCTTTCTAGCATTGCCACACGGGTTTCCAGCTCCTGCATGGTGTCCTCCATGTCCCGCTCCTTAACACCGCCAGAGCTGGGACGAGCCTGTTGGAGGCGCATCAGTCTGGTGGACATCCTGAGACAAGGAGGAGAAGATGTTCACCACTGACGTGTAAAGCCGATCAAAGTCACTGTTTAGCTGTCCATCAGAAATATGACTTAATTTCATCTGACTGCCATGAAATAACATTGATGTTTCTATTTATTTATTTTTGCTCAGTCTGACTCATGGTTATTTGGAAAATGGGCTTCAACTGTACATTTTGTAAATTTTTAACTTTATCTGTGTTATTCTGATTGTGTGTTTGGTTTGATACTAATTGGAAATGACATACGTTTTTGTTGCTAAATGTGTTGGCCGGGGAATTCTTGCAAAAGAGATTTTTAATCTCAATGAGGTGTTCCTGGTTAAATAAAGGTTAAATTAAAAAAAATAAATAAATAAAAAAAATAATGATAATTACTTTCATTGGATTCTGGGTGTTTTACTCAAATTTATAGCATGCATATCATGTCTGTCATGTAGTTTTAGTGAAAGAATATTTTTCAGTCTCATTTTGTCTCTAATTCAAAGCCAGAAAACAGTTGATTCAAATTGTAAATCATCCATAACATTAAAAAGTATAAATTATCATCCAATTCTGTGATACACCTTTTAAACTCTTTCATTCAGATTTTACACATCTCAGGCCTCAATAAACCTCAGTGGAATGAAATTTAAGTCTAGACAAGAAGACAATATGACTAAGTACTCAGCTGGATACAGAGATTTGGATCCCATCACCTGTTAATGGTATGAAACCTGCAAAAGGAGGTGTTTAGTAGTTATTAGAGAATTTGTATGTTTCAGTATTAGTTCTTGCCTGCGTAGTCTCTGGTCTTGTGTACGTGTGTGTTGTTTCAGTATGCTGTTCTCCTCCTGTAGCCGTAAACACAGGTCCTCCAGATGTTCCTTGGGAAACCGAAATACACGCTGTAGGTCTGAAGGAAAGACAGATGCATGAAGAATAGAATGAATGTCTCAGATAAAAAGTCTGACAATACCAACTGAAGCTGATCCCTGACAGAATTTTGTAAAATTTAATTTAGTGTTTCAGGAATTTGGGACGTAAACAGGAAACAAAGGTAGAGAGACACAGAACTCTGACTTTCAATGAATGGTAATTATTGTTATTGTGTGTTCTTGGGTTGTATTCAAATAAAGTGTAGGTTGTGAATAATACTAAGAATAGGAACTGAGCCAAAGATATTACATTTCATAATGAGCAGCTATTTTGACTATGCCCCTGTATCTGGATTTTACCTTTTGTCTTCAGGACATGATGTTTCTTCCATGGTTTTGTATCTCGCAGAGTATCTGTTGAAACAACAGAAACAACAGAAAATGTCTTATACATATTTACTTGTACTTGTGCATAACAGAATCGTAACCTTCACTCAAAATGTCCAATCTAAATCTTAACTTTCTGAATAAAAATAAACCACACATTGGAAAAAAATCTAAATCTTACCAAGTGTATTTTTCTCATTTCTAGTCCAAATATCTCATACTTAAAATAAGACATAATCACCTAAA
>JAPQRP010000012.1:3873949-3895930 GCA_037367295.1 Apogon hyalosoma | reverse complement strand
GGTTGGGGGGTGGGGGGGGTCCTGCCTCAGGTGGAGGAGTTCAAGTATCTCAGGATCTTATTCACAAGTGAGAGAAGGATGGAACGGGAGGTCGACAGGCAGATTGGGGCGGCGTCTGCAGTAATGCAGATGCTAAACCGGTTCATTGTGGTGAAGAGGGAGCTGAGCCGAAAGGCAAAGCTCTCAATTTACTGGTTGATCTACGTTCCAACCCTCACCTATGGTCATGAGCTTTGGGTAATGACCAAAAGAATGAGGTCACGGGTACAAGTGGCCAAAATGACTTTCCTTTGCAGGGTGGCTGGGCTCAGCCTTAGAGATAGGGTGAGGAGCTCGGACATCTGGGAGGGACTTGGAGTAGAGCCGCTGCTCCTCCACGTCGAGAGGGGCAGCTGAGGTGGCTCCAGGCATCCAGTAAGGATGCCTCCCGGATGCCTCCCTGGGGAGGTGTTTCGGGCATGTCCATCTGGGAGGAGACCTCAGGGCCGACCCAGGGACCCAGAGGGATTATATCTCTCGGCTGGCCTGGGAACACCTCAGGATCTCCCTGGAGGAGCTGGTGGAAGTGGCTGGGGAGAGGGAAGTCTGGGCTTCATTGCTGAGGCTGCTGACCCCGCGACCCGGATAAGCGGATGAAAACAAGTACGGGTACAAGTAATAGGTTATTCTTACACAATATTGCACAGTAATCATTTCTGATGACTGGAAGACACATAACACATTATTAAAGGTACATAATAACACATTCAAAGCCAGAAATACAGTAAAAATCCTATGCTTTGGCTGTTCCTCATTGTCTCTGCTCAAAGTTCAGTGGTGACCTTTTGACTCTGTAGAAAGGAGGAAAATCACGGAAAGGGGGGTTCGAGCAGGATCCAAGGCCCAAATGGTCCTGGAATGCACCAGTACCATTCCATCATCATAAATGTAAATACTGCATCCATGCAGCATCTTAAATGTTGACCAAAAAGGCCAAAGTAAAGCTTTATCACCTTTAAAGTGTCACAAAATGAAGTAAAACAGCTAAGTAAGTTTTCCTTTTGGCTCCACCATGTCTCCAACCACCCCTGGGTCCAGATGTTGGGGTTTGTGGGGAAATTCCAAGGTGTGAGCACAGAAGGCTGTGACTGCATCACATGCTACACTACCATGAGTGTGAATGAAATGAATCTGGAGTACAGTAACACAGGACATACAGTATACCATTCACTGTCATGCCAAACTATAGCCTATGTTTAATATTTGTAGATTAATTTACAGTTTCAGATTGCTATTTTAATGACAAAAAATATAGTAACACACTGTAGAGTCAAATTACTTTATTGGTGTCACAAAATACTGATTCAGTTTAATGAATTAACTGAATCATTTTCATCTCTGTGCACAGTATCAGAGGGAAGTCAGGGGTCAAAGGTTAGACATCTGATAGACATTCAATGTCTTTCTCAAAGGGTTTGTCTCCTTTCTGTACCTACTTGGCCCACATTTATAGACTTAGGAATAGTAGAATTTTTGATTCCTAGAGGGATCCATCTTCTGATGCTATATATTGATCTTGAACTATCTAAACCTTCAGATGCTGCTACAGCAGCAGCTGAACTCACCCCATTTGACATCAACTTGCACCAGCAATATTTCCTAAAAATCACATCAAAGTTCTTATGCAATTTTATCAACTTATATATCATTCATTCACATAATACTTAAATAGTGCTTTTAATATGTATTCAGCTCCACATAATGGCCAAACATGACTTTTGACCTGAACTTGTTTGAATATCATGGTGGAAAATACAGAAAAATATTAGGTTTGACTTTTAAAATCTAAAATAACATTCTTGCCCACCTTGTAGATTCTATTGCTTTTCAACTGTGGCCACTCACTACATTTGTACATAAAATATATTAGCTTTCGAATCTACGAGGAGGGCAAAATGTTCAATTTTAAGGCAAACTAAGAAGGTTTCAAAATGATCCATTATATGCAGAAGTGAATGGAACATCCCAACTGATCACCTAAACATGTCTTATTTACAAATGTTTGCTATTATGATAAAAGTATTTGTTGCTTTAATGGAACTCCTTTTTTCAGTTGAGTTAATCATGTTGCTATTAATCCAAAAGAGTTCTAGACTTAGTATTATAGATATTATCAGGCCAAAAGGGATCAGTATTGGAGATGTTTGATATTGCTGTTTTGCTTCAGCAACTGACTCATGCATCACTGAACATGATGCAATGATTTTCTAGACAGAATTATGCATTTTACTGAGCCAGACACACCTGTTTTAAAATAAATCCAAAGTGGGCAAAACAGATAAGATACTAGAACATGTCCTATGACACCAGGGACAGACCGGTTACAGAGATCTAGATACATTTTTCTCTAGATACATATTCAGCAGGTAGACCTGACCAATGCTAAGAAAACATTTAAAATACCTGATTATTTTTCTTCAGCGTCTCAAAAACATCTACAGCAGAGACAAAACTATTGCAACACTGCAGACATAAAATGGCGAAGAATCATGAGTCAATAAAGATAATGTGTTCTGCTGGTAGCTAGAAATAAAATAAACATAAATCTTGCACTTCAATATTTTTCAACTTTAAAACAAACAGTTGTGATAATTCTCCTGCTGAGTGGGTTAAATTATCATGTAACTGCTGTTTTGTTATGCACTTCCTCCTTCATAAGCTTATAATTCTTTGTGCATTCACTCAATATCCTTTCTCATTTTTTTTCTTTTATTTTCCTTATTTTAGCAGTTACGTGATGAGTGAAGCTCCTATATGACAATTAAGACCAGAGGAAGTTGTGTAAATGTTCTGTCTGAACCATAGACTTTACTTTCACATGGACAGCATGAGGGATACATAAATGTAACATAATGTGCCTGCATTTGAAAACCCTCAGCCTTCAGTCCACGCCAGGGTTTCCTTGTCATTGACTATCTGCTGCGCGCCCCCCGGTTGAGAACTACTGGTGTATGCCAAAGTTTTGGTGCATACAGACAGACGACAAACCAATGACAATACCCTATGGCTAGGGCCGAGGGTAACAAAATGAGAGCAAGGTTCTTTTAGTTTAATGTTACTCTCCACTGTTGCCATCTTACTCTGGGACAGGACCTACAATAAACTTGGAAAGTGTTTGTTTGCAAAGTTGTCTTCTTTCATTAAGCCTCAATACTACTACTACTCTGTGTTGTTGTCACCTTCACTTGTCCTGTAAAGGCATCATACTGACATCTTCTCATCTCAGATTTATTATACTTATGCAACAGTGTCCTGAAAGTGAAACCAGAACATTCTCTGGCTGACACAGAGGGGGCGGGGCATTTACAGCAGCCAAGCACCAGGCAATAAGGCGTGTACTAGAGAGTCCAAGTGCACCTCTAACAAATGTTTCCTGAGGATGATTAATGTAGGTTTGGGTTGATGTTAGACTTACTGGAGGCTGGAGACTTCTGTGGGTTTATTATGCAGATACAAAATGAGTCACACACTCAGCTACTCTAAGGACGTGATTTACAAAGATCAATGCAGGACAGGGGCCCTCGAGGACCAGGGTTGGCCACCCCTGATCTAGAAGTCCTAACATGGCATTGCTGAGTAGGCAATACATCTCAATTATTTTTTCTTCTGTTATTCCAAAAATGTTGGCACAAGCAGGAAAGATTGGTTCTCTGCATTGCCTTTGGTTGTGCCTATGCCACCTCCTCACCACAACAACTGCAGCCAGTTTTGCGCAAAGCTGTGCCAGTTAAAATCTGCTTTTCAGATGTGCTAAATATAGACACAAAATCAGCCACCGCAATCATTTTCAGGTTTGGTAAATCACATTTCAGGTGCTAAATAAATATTTGCATCTACTCCTCCCAATAATCTTGCACATTCTGGCACAAATGCCTATGTTGCATATTCATCAAGGCAAATGGGCTAAATGGGTTGGGGAGCTATTTTGCTCATTTGAGAGATGCAACCCTCAGTGCGTCCTGTTAGTAGATAAGCCTTGTGTTTTTGTGTGCACAGTCAAGTTTGCACGTTTCTACATGCGCAAACCTTAGTAAATTAGGCCCTAACTGTGATACTCTGGCTTCACTTGTGCTTAGCGAGAGGAAACTGTGCTGTCCACTCCTGTATACAGTTTATCATATAAAAATAATAATGCAAGCCTGCCAGAAATATTACATAACCATCCAATTGCATTTCTCTGAGCTAACTGACCATCTTATATTTTAAAAGGGAAATGGACTCTGTGTGTGTGTGTGTCTTGGGCAACAAACAAAATCCCGAAAGATCTGATTGCTGCAGTTTGGCATACTAATGTATTTTTGGTCAAGGAAGAAAGTAGTGAAAATACCAAGTTGATAGGACCAAGATTTTGGGAGATATTAGTAATTTTGGAATAGTCTTACAATCACATTGCTATGCCCATGAGGGTTGACAAGAAGTGCAGTACCATGCTGCATGATGGAAAATGAAGTTAAAAACAGGAACAATGCATTAACTAACTTCAGTCCCTAGATATCGGTATTATATTAACTGCTGTTTAAATTTTAAAGAATGATTTACCAAACAATTTTTATGTCAGTGCTTATAAAATATAGACTAACATATTTTCCCCCCAGTCAGCTCTACCCAGCATAAAAACTACCACATCTAGAACCTGTGGTTCTCCACAGGTCAACATGCTAGTTTTGCTTAAAGGGGTCATATTTTGCTAAACCCACTTTTATTAGTCTTTGGTTCATTATTATTATTATTTGTGTATTTGGGGACCCTAACAGTTAATAAAGTTTGAATTTGAACCCTCCAGGTGCTGCAAAGCTATTTTTATATTCATTCTGACAAAAATCGATTGGATTTCTACAACCTGTTTCAATTCCTTCTTAATTTGTTACGTTTTATAACTAGTTACACCATGACATTTGCACATAGAAGGTCAAGATTTCCGATGAACATTTCTCTGAGTGCGACATAATTGTTTGTCAGCAGCAGCGGTTGTAGTCGATACTGAAAATATGTCCAAACTTCGAGCCGATTACCTTGACTGTTCAGTTGTTGGTTGTATTAACGAACACAAGTGGCCGAACGGGACAGAAAGTATGGTCAACAACATGGAGGGGGTGGGGTGTGAAGTGGCTCATTTGGATTTAAAGGGCTGGTGCTCAAAACGACACGTCTCATGTCAGTCAGAAATTCGGTTGAAGATGGGCCTGTAGAGTTTAATTAATGAAGAATTCTGACCCAAGCATAGCATTTACAGTTTATGTAGACCACAGGGAAGTGTTTTAAAATGCATAATTCCATATAAAAAAGCAAAATATCACTCCTATAAGTAAAAGCTCTTTCTAGTCGCCTTAACAAAAAAACATATTTCCATCACTATTTTCTGTTTGAGGTCAAAGGCAAACAGAAATGTACTTTTTCTTATATAATCATCAGTATCAATAAATGGCTCCTTTTTGGTTTGTGTGTATTAAAATACTCTTTGGCTTATATAACAGTGATATAAAATGAAAAGAAAAAAAACAACTAAATTGTCAATTGCAACTATACATATATACACTGTATGGATAAGGTGGATAAGAAGCCTGTGCCATCAGGTGAATTGTTAAACTCTAGGGGCATAAAAATGTTTGTGTTCTTGGAGTCAGTTTTGATTCATTAAATCTCTATGTTGTAAGTGAGTTGTTATGCCCATCTTCCACTTGAAGTGAAGTTTCTGCTCATGCTGTAGGTGTTGGTGGAGGTCTGATGTTTCCCCCAGGCTCCGAACGGGACAATGAGAATGGAAGCGTTGTCATCTGAGCCATATTGCAGCGCCTGGAAAACAGAAACCGTTCTATTAACCTGATCATTGTCTCTTACCTTAGTTAGCTATTTCTACATTTCCCAGAATACATTTAGTTTTGCAGTTTATTGCATATTGAAAAGAATGAATGGTGTCCCATCCTTGAATAAAATAATGTTGGATTGGCAGCTGTTTATTTATTACTTTATTGCAATGTTTCCTTAAAGATTTGTTAAACAACTCTTAAAAATCTATTGCACATCTCTTTAATATGATTAAATAAACTGAGGTGAAAAAAGCTTACTTAATTGAGAATGAGATGTTTTCCAAACAGATACTCAGGACAGCTGCTGACAACACAAACCATCCAAAAACAGAGCTAAGCTTACAGAGCTATTATGCAACTATCCGATGGATGCAACTATAGCATGTGAAGATAAGACATATTTTGACTAATTAATTGTTTGAAGGATGAAACTTGACAACATCGTTATACAAATGTATGTAAACAATGAAGCTTCACACATCATTCCATGACTGACACAGTCTGTGACAACATTGTGTTTACTTAGCCCAACAGTCAAGTGTGTGTCCATCTTCAGTATCTGAATGGTAAATGGTAAATGGACTGCACTTCTATAGCGCTTTTCCACCTTCATGGTGCTCAAAGCACTTTACAGAGCCTCACATTCACCCATTCACACACCAGTGGGCGGCAGCTGCCATGCAAGGTGTTGCCAGACCCACTGGGAGCAATTTAGGGTTCAGTGTCTTGCCCAAGGACACTTCGACATGTCAACAGTCGGAGCCAGGACTCGAACCGCCGACCCTTCAGTCATTGGACGACCCGCTCTACCAACTGAGCCACAGCCGCTCAGCCGCAGACTCTGAGAGTCCTCTACCTGTTCTGCGATGACCCGTGCTGCCTCTGTTGGATCTTGACACTGGTTAATGACATCACAGATCTCCTGGTCACTCAGCAGGAAGTTGATTCCATCACTGGTGAGAGTCAGGAACGAGTCGTTGGTGTGTTGGACCTGCAGAGAAAAACAGACTTAAATCCATGCAGCAGAGAGAAAGTGGCTTTAATAGTTGGAATAACTGGAATTACGAAAATGTGGGCATAAAGGGGTAAATATACTTTTAAGATTTTCATTCATTTTTATTTTGTCTTTTAGTTCAGGGTTTTTTCTCACTGTAAGCCGTTGGGTATCTGGTTCAGCGATGACGCCACTGTCTTTCAGGTGAAAGTCTCCAATGCTGCGTGTCATAGCGAGTCGCCCATTAACATTAGCCTGACCTACACTGTTCCACGTCACAAAACCCCCATGTCTCTGGATCCTAAACACACAGATTGAACATTCTGGGGTTACAACGAACAATGAAATGCCAGTCCATTATCATTTGTGCTTTATTTTGATAGAAAACCAATCAATGTATGTTAGGGACAGACAGAAAATGTGTCTCTGGGTCACAGAATCAGACAGTCCTATCTAGAATCAAAAATAGCCTTGTCTGCTGTTATGTAACATCATCTGCAAGTTGCAACAAGCCCTAAACATATACACTGTATGGCTGACCCTAGTCAGTCATGCCATCTGACCAAGAGTCACTCATCAAAGTAGCTTACAGTTTTACTCACATCGCTTTGACTGATGTACATTTACATTTCACATCATGTTATTTCACTCCAGTGAAATGACTGCAAGTAACACTTAAATCAGAACTGAAAATTAACCTATTCCTGCTCACAGCTTTAACTTTGGTCCTTTAAACCACTTAATTTCTTGTTACATAGTTAGAGGATTGAACCCAAAATTGCCACTTTTTTCTAAAATGGACTCTTGACCATTACAAGCTTCCTACCACACTAATTTTGATCGAAGTGGCTATTGCCACAGTACTGTGGGACTAACGTTCTCATTTGGCTATTACCACAGAGCCAATCAGCACCCTCATTATATCATGTGTAGACTGGTAACCTGTCACCCTGCTGCCACAGTACTGTGGCAATAAATACTGCACATGCCATGTGCCTATCCGATTACAGGAAAAGGCTAGAATACCTGTCTAGTTAAGTCCAGATGACAACGCTCATGATATTTTTCCTTTGCAGATTCTAAATGTTTTGCATCTATACACATATCATTTCAAGAAATAAATGCTTCCAGGTGGATATGGGAAAAGTGGTTTGAAACAGTGTAATATGTATGCCACACCTAAAAGTGGTGCTGTACACAAACACAGACAGAGCCGCAGGATACACCAAAATTACAGAAGAATGCAGTAAGCATGCGCATGAGGTTACATCCAGGGTTTTCTTCCTCTGGTCATGTGGTACTATGGCATCATTGTTTCCATGAAGTGGTGTTTTGCCTATCCATATGGCAATGCGAAGGCTGTGTTGTGAGATTTTTCCACTCTGGGACCCATTCTCCAAAAATACCCTTTCAGAACACCACCAACGCCGATGTGGACGAAAGGCTGAAATTATATTAAACTTTTGCAGATTGACACAATTTGGTTGTGGTGTGTACAGGGCATATACGCCATGTATCACCATAGTACTGTGGCAACAAGAGAACAATGAGTTCATGTAACAGTATCTGTGATTGGCTCTGTGGCAATAGACAAACCAATAGTAGCCATTGCCGATTTTTATTACATGCATTTGATTGTATGTCATATTAAACTACTGTATAATACCACCCAACAGTGACAGAGATTGTAAAATCTATTTTTATGACTGAAATATATAAGGGCATAGGACACCTATCTACATGGCTTGCTAAAGCTATCATAAACTACTGGCTATGGAAGACAACAAAAAGCATAAGTGTTTTTAATACTTTCTGAAGTCTGTTTCTGAACTGAAGACTCAGTCTGCTATGCAGCAGAACCTTATGCAAGGCACTCTTCCATTGCCAACATACTGTACACTCTATTAATACATATAAACTTGACCTGTCTCGGGTGGGAAACCTAAACCCTGCTGCTGGCTGCATTAAAAAAAAAAAAAAAACTGTTCACACTGTGGTGGGAGAGGATCAGAAACACTGGGGAATATATGCAATTTAGAATTTTGAGTTAGGAAAATGTTCTATTGATTTAATGCAAACATTACTATTTGAGTAAAACCCTAAAAAAAAGTTTGTATCCCAAAAGGGATACAAAAGGGAAAAAAGCCAAAAAAAAACCCAAAAACACTAGTCCCATGTTGACATGCAAACTCATACAGTCAAGAACACTAGACGATACTTCAACTGTCTGTTTCACAACATCTTTCCTTAGTCATCACTGTTCTTCCTTGTAGCATTTTCCAACATATGAATGAAACATTGTTTGGCTGCAAAGATGCAAAATCATTGCTGTTTAAGAGAATCTTCCCTAAAGTCAGATTATAGATGAAGGCATAAAAAAGGTCAACTCTATTTCTTCAATGATAAGGTGAGTTAATTTGGTCTATTTTAGTTCTTGTTTTCAGGAAAACAAATACCCTGGAGAACATAATTCAAGAAGAGGTAATTCAGTAAAATAATTAAACCTAGAGAATAAGTGTGGCCATAAAAATACAAAATAAAAACCAGCAAAATAATAAAATGTGATTTAATTATCAACCTATGGATAAAAATGAGGTGAGATTTAAAACCAAACCTTTTGAACGAAGCGCTTGACAATCCTCAAAATACCTATACAAGAAATTTGTCTTTCTAGCTAGAGACAGATGTTGCAAAATGACACTCAAACTTCAGTTAAGTGTGTACCGTTGTCTCTCATCTTTGCGGTCAGGTGTGTGGTCTGCGGTGAGCTTCGTGGCACGCCCCTTCCTGCACAGCATCGCCCGGCTGTCGCCAACACTCCCCACCACCAGCTCCACGCCATCCCGTAGTATAGCAACCGTTGCTGTGGTGCCAGCTGTTAGGAACGAGGCTGGATAGAAAAAAAATATGTTATTAAGGAATTTTTTACAACAAAAAATAACATTTGAATGGAGTTTATCTTTCCACTAAAGTTCGCAGACTGTAGAGTCAATGAGCCTGTTTACATGACCATAAAAATCTGATAACTGGGAGTAATCAGAAAATTGTAATACTCAGATGTGACATGTTTACATGCACTTCAGAAATGCGATAATCGAAACCCTAGTTTAGATGTGCCAGTCCATGATCAGATTACTTTCACAATACGTACGCACATAATGATCGTAGACCTAAACTTCCTGTCTGCTGCTCTCATTTGATTATGTAGCTTCCGTTTTCTACAGTTTTAAATATGTTTACACATACACAGACATAAAAGAACAAAATAAATCAGATTAACCTGTATACATGCAGGAAGACATTGGAGTATTGGGAATAAAATCCAGGTGTGTTAATCTGATTTCTCATAATCAGATTATGCTGTTTACATGATCACTTGAATATAGCGTTAACTCCACATATCAAATAATGATAGGAGTATTGGTGTGCATGTAAACAGGCTCAATGACAATAAGCACTGTAGCTGATCTGGAAGCATATGATGAAACAAGATCTTACCAAGACACAGTATGTTATGATGCTTATCCTTCAAGCTTTGTAAAAAATTATAAGTCATGATCAAAACCAGTCATCTTCTGTGTATTTTAGCTCAACTTGCATCTTTTATCAAATGTGTTTCTAAGTTTGTTCCCTTAAAACAAGTTTTTTTTCCCACTATCTTTCAAAGGAATTGCAATTGTTGCTCAACATCATTGCAAAGACCACTGTACTCAGTGACTGTTTTTAATTAATGTAGTTTATTATAGTGAATGTGTCTGTACTTTGTAGTACAGAATACTCAACAACTTGGGGCTCTCTTTAGTTGTTTGGCACAGTACTGCAGTGTGACTCATCTCCGTTTCGGTTTGGGGTCTTCAATACAATACGGAGATGTACTGAACAAATACCTGTAGCCTATGTGAAGAATGCAAACACTCACCTTAAGTTTCCACACAAACCCTGGAGTGGAATGCACACAGTATGAGCAGGGTGGCTTCAAGCGGAACCCATGTGCAATATTTGATCTCCTGGACAGACATCTAAGTGGTACACACACCATACAAATGCTGAACGTGAACCACCATGGCAGCTCAGAGTAGCATCACAGGTACAACGCCAGAGTTGGAAGACCCCCTGTCTTCTCTAAGGTCTCCGATTTGGGAACATTTCTGTACTGAAAATGTATCTAAAATGTATTGAACTGAAGACCCCTGTACCGAAAACATACTGAACCAAATTTTTTCTGTACCATTACATCCCACATTACCACTGAATTTTTCCAGTATTCCAGTTTGCAATACTTCAGTATTTTTATAACTTACTTGCAATTCTTTACAATTACAAACTGGTTTTTACTACTTCTGTAATGCTGTGTGTGTGTGTCTCACCATTGTTAAAGTAGCTAAGGTGTGTATGTAGAGCCTTGTCAGCATCTAAAAAGGCTTTCTTCAGAATTTTTTCCAGATCGTCCTCTTCTTCCAGAGCATCTCTGTGAAATACATTTTTTTTAATTCAATAACTGCATAACTCACATTTCAGTAACTATACTTTCTGTCAAAATAGTAAAATAAAATTGAAGGAAACCTGATAAATTTCTCCATGAAGGTGTAGCAGTAGTCGGCAGCATGTGGTCCACCATGGCCATCAAACACTGCAAAGTAGAGCAGGTTGTCATGGATATGGGCCACACGGAGACGGTCCTCATTTTGCTTTCTTAGGCCCAAAATGGATGCACTGCCAACTCGGGACAGACTGACCTGAAAGAGACATTTTAATGCTTGATAATTTAGTTATTTATTCACTATTTTCACCTGTATGTCTAGTCTTCTCATTCATGTTATTCCTCCATAAATGGAGTTCCCGCATTATACTGTATTTATATCTTTAGGTGCATAACACCCATCATTATTTTCTGCTATTTTACAATGTAAGATTCTATTTATTTCCATTGTACCATATTTTATTCTTTCAATATATTGATCCCCTCATGTGAACCTTTATTTTGTCAGTTTGAGCTACTCAGTCATTATTTCTTGTTGATCATGCTTTCCATTAAAATTTACAGAATTTTTCTTTGAATTTATCCTTTTATTCAAATATTAATTTATTTCACTACAGCACCCACGTTAGTGATGCATTTTGTCACTACAATAGAACCGTGCAGTATGAGTTCAATTCGTCCTTGACCATGCTTGTTTTGTGACTTACTTGTTTTATAAATCAGTTTTCCCCATTAAAATTAACTGAAATATAATTGATCAGTTCCAGCCCCCAAAAAACACCCAAAAATAATTTTTTAAAGGTTTTCAAAAATGGAAAGAAGTGAATTTAGAAAGAAAATAATAATTATGAAAACATAATAAAAGAGAATGCAAAAGACATAAACTGGTTTCATTAACTCATTTATCTTAAAGATGAGATGACCTGTGTGTGAGGAAGATGGTGGACCAGGGAGGAGGAGGATTATTGTTTGGAAGGAGAATTGCAATCGTGTTTTCTCTCACACAGAGGCTGCTCTTTTTGGGGGGAGCATGTATTGTATGAGCTCAGTGCTGACTAGCGGAGGCCAGTATGAAGCTCGTTTCCACTTGTTTTTCAAGACAAAAATACTCAGGTATAAATAATTTGCTTGTAAAGAAAATTACTCATACAATGGTGCATTCGTACTGCGAGGTTCTTTCTACTCTATATCAAAAAGCTGTAAAATATCAAAATATTAATACTGAACAATATAGTGGCTCACAATATATTACCTTAATTTTTTTTTCACTGATCATCCATTTGTTGTATCATTCATGCCATTTACCTGTGGAATGGGTTTCCCATATCTGATACTAGATGGAAGCAGTACTGGTTCTTCTATCCTGTTGTCCCAGATCCCAAATGAGTCCCAAGTCACCGGCTGACCATTGCCATCCGTATTAAATCGCACTGACCCGCTGGCCTTCCGAACACCTGCTACACCAAACAAAGCCCCCAACACCTGTAGAGGGTAGAAAGATAAGTTTAAGGGAAAAAAAACAAAACACAAGACAAATTTACAGGTTTTTAAAATTATTTGTGGTGTAAGATGGATAAAAAAAAACAAGTTCTGCAATTATGCTTGAAGCAATACAGATATGCAGACTTAAAAAAATAACTCAACCATATGATTAAAGGTTCAGTTTCTAATATTTAATGAAATCTAGTGATGATGTTGCAGATAACGCTCTGCTCTCACCCTCACCATGATCTATAACCAGTAAAACACTCAAATCTTTGTTTTAGTTTGTTCTAGGTTTTTGGTTCCTCACTCAAATATACAGTAGTAAGAGACGGTACCTCCACCTTAACACAAAAGTAATGTTACTATTTTCTTAATCAATTTACTGTTTAGTAGATGTGCTCTCTTTTCGATCATATAGCACAACACTGCCCATACAGGCTATTTTATATTTTCTAAGCAATCTTGTATGCATCTTAACTTTCTGAGATGAACTAAAACAAACCATCATCACACAAAGATGTACACAAATAACTAATAGCTTATACATCTGAACCTCTATGCTACAATGATGTTATGGACTCAACCTTGAAACTTGAAAACAGACACACGACTTGGAGTTTATACGATAGAAAAGTGATAGTGAGGACAGAAAGGAACTTAGCCAGAAAGATAATAGTACAGAGAGTACATAGAATTCAAGTGGGGAAAATAAAAAAAAGAAAATATGGAGCCTAAGAAGAGGAAGAGCACTCAAATCAAGTGATTCCCAGATACATATACATAACCAGCAGAAACCAAACTAATCACTAGCAATTAATCACCAGCCACAAGCTGCAAACATGTTTTCAGTGTCTACAGGCAGTAAATTTGTACAATTAAGTGCATTTGGGAGAGACAAATACAAAAGATAAATACAGGGGTAATGTAGAACTAAAAAGTTACTTTATTAGTTTTCATTTTTATTCACTAATGGGTGATTAGCCATAAATTATTTACTTTAAATGCATACAAATATACAATAACTACTTGTGTGAGAATAATTTTACCACTTAGAGCAAGAGAAAATTGTTCAAGAATAGCAGTAACCACTTTACATCAAATTATAAAAACAACACAGCAGGTTAAAAAAAACAAAAAATAAATATCGTTAAAGGCTTAATGATAAACAATAATTAAATACAGAGCCTCAAACGTATAAAAAAATGACAAATTTGAAGAGACTAGATATTTAGACCTGAATGGAATAGTTTTTTTTACCTAAGTTTTATTGATCACAGAGCATTGATTTGATTAAAATAGAAAACTATAAAAGTAGCTTCTGATTTACTAAACTATTTGAGAAAAGGATCGCTAAGCTCCAGTAAAATTGCACAAAGGGCTGCATGATTTGATGAAATAGTTGTTTTAATTGTTATTCAATAAATTCTACTTGCTTGGTCAAAAAAGAGAATTAACTTATTAAAATAGCATAAACATACAAAAACTTGAAAATTAAATAGCAACCTTAACTCCCTTAAATCTGGACCTTTAAATTGTAGCCTTCTGCAGTTAGTATTAAGATTGATCTCTGCAGATCTTACACATTACCAATAAACTGTTATCGTCCAAAACCAAGTGGTATGAATTACCCTGTGGCACATACTGACCAGTCATATAGAGTTCACCTGCATGGAAGCTGTGGAGGACTCTTGTGTGAATGGAGTGGTGTGGAGGGCTTGTTTGGTGATGGCAGCACGACCACAGCGCATCAGATTTACCAACACTGAGGATGACATAATTAACAGTCTTCTGCTGAACTCTTCAAATTTTAAAGGAGGACGAAACACCTGGCCGGGCAGATGACAGATTTCTGAAATAAACAAAAATAGACATGTGTTCAAGCAAAAAGCTGCAGACAATGTCTTTAAATAGCTTGTTGCAATAGTCTGTCCAACAGCCTAAACTACAGAAATTTTCAGGTTTTGGTAACATAAAACAGCAAAATTCCACACTTGAATAGCTGAAAACATATAATTTTACTTTACTCTAAATGAGTATTCTTGTTGAACCAGCACACCAAAGAAAGTTCAGCAGGGATGTAAGATCAGGGGCCTCATGTACAAAGGGTGCGTATGCCCAAAAAATGTGGTGTACGCCCTTTTCCGCACTCACGTTCAGATGTGCAATGAGTGAAATGACCGTGGAAATGTGCTGTGCTCCATGCCAACTTCACAGGTGGCGTATGCACGTTTCTAGTGCTTTTGTACCTTTGGCGACACTTAGAGGTGATACTGGGAAACTTAATGTGAAAAGGGTAATTCCTCCGAGTGATGTGCACATCAGAGATACACAGATAAACAATTAACACACTGACATGCCATCCTACTACACCACCCCCTAGACACTGGACCCCTCAATTCCAATCAGCCCAGTAAATTTCAACCATATAGAGACAAGGAGACAAACTTCACTTGTTGCTAAATGTACTTAAAGGTGGGGTGCAAGATGTTTTCCTGGAGTATTTTTTACTATATTGCTTAAAATCCCCTTCACACCCCAATTACAACCAATTAATTAAATGCTCTAACACAAAAATGTAAAAAAAAAAAACAATCTAGCCACTTGTGGAATGGACAGGACTGAAAAAACACCATCCAATCATTTCGAGTGGGCGCTCAAAATGATTGGATTGAACGGTGATATGTCTATCAAACTCAACTGCCATTTGTCCCACCCCCTCTGCGCGTGCCCTTCCTGCATGAATCGTGCATTCTCAGAGGCTTGGAGCACTGGCACAGGAAACAAAGCCAGAGCTTGGCTAGCTATATTAGCTATTTTAGGATGTAAAGCTCACCAGAAAACTGTTCTGTCAATAATGTAAATCACTAGGAAATGTAAGGTTAGCCAGATAGGTATGAATTGGGGCTGTTCCGTAAGAGCGGGGATGTTGGAGGAGACTGAATGAGGTATGCATGGATCGGAGCAGGAGCCTGAGCCAGAGCTGTGTGAATTGTTGCTGTGCAGCGCTTGTGAACCCTCAGGAACAAGCATTGCATGTGCCAGTATTCTGGAGGTATGGCTTCAGGGGGGATTTCTGAAGAAAGGGGTTTGGACTTTTGGATTGTATATTTTCAAAATGTAGCTTGCTCGAACTGTTATTCTAAGATCTCATACCCCACCTTTTAATGTAGTGTTAATCTGTGAGAACATTTATAAATCGAACCAGGCCTCTGACTGCCGCTGACTGCCCTTACGATGTCCTCTTGTGACTTGGGTGAGGACACGGCCAGGGACGGGCATCAGCAGCTGGCTGTTGGCGGACCGAAGAATCGGCTGACACCGGGAGGCTGGTAGAATCCCATGGTGTGTGTTCATTCCCACAGGGCAATCTTGATGTCAAAAAGTTTAACGTAGTTTCATGCCCGAATTCATAATAAATCATCACCAATCTCATGGTTTTGATTTTTGGTAGTGGACGTGATTACAGATGTCCATGCATAATTTGGTAATGACTGATTTCGGACTTTAAGATACATTAAGCTTTTTTACATTAAGATCCCACTGGGGCTCTTCTTCCGCCTGTTTTGGCCATGCTTTGTTGGTGGACAACAGTCTTCCGCTTCACGTCCACCTAGAGGTCGTCATCTGATCATGCAGAGAGGGGAATCCCAGAGGGAATCCCACCTGCAGGCCCTGTTTATACTAATTTGCATATGTAAATGTAGGCGTGGAGCGGGAGGAGTCCAGTACTCCAACATATGTGGTCAATTCCACACTGATTGGGATGTACAAAAGAAATGTGCTTGGATTCAGGCATACACTCAGTTTTGGTCATCAGGATTTTTTTGTGCGTGCGGAGTTTCCTGAATTTAAGCATTCGCCAGGTTTCAGTATGAAATCCAACCATGTCTTTGTGCATGAGGCCCCAGGTGTCCACTTGACAACTGTTATTTCTATTTTTAAAAAGCTGGACAATAATCACCCCCATTAAGCCCCAAAGGCTTAAGAAATGTACAATGCAAGACTTTGATCCAATGAAATGGAGAAACACTAGTCACTTTTACACAGTGATCCTGCAAAAAAGGCGAGATGGTGATCCCACCTTTATTCCACCACTGACCAATTTCTACAGTCAAGCCAAAGGAGTAACAGAGATGAGACAGGCTGGACTTCTACACAGCGGACCTGCATTCAAAGGGGTGGTGATGCAGCATGTGGTGTGACATTTAACTTGCACGCTGGAAATACTTGGAGCATAGCTTCTTAGCCAACCTCTCCAGAGTTTGCCTGTCTTTCACCACTCCACAAATGTTAGCAGGGATAGAGTCCTCTGCCCAAAGTGACAATAGCTTGCAGATCTTGGCGTCTCCCCGGTTCAACATCTTTCTGATCGCATTGATATGTTTGTTTACTATACATGGCCCGGCTCATTTTTAAATCCCCCGGCACGGGGATTGCACTCACAATACGTCATCAAAACAAACCATGGAACGAGAGGTGTTCCTTTTACATAGCATTCCGGAATCATGATTCCCACCTTTATCACAGAGGTAGTAACAGCTGTGATAAAGGTAGGACCAAGTGATCCCACCATTTCATTTACATAGACGTTCTTACAGAATAAAAGTGAAATATTCCCATAACAGAAGTACTATGTAAAAGGGGCTACTGATAACAGATGGGCAGCTGTTGGCCATTGGGGCGGCTGTAGCTCAGTTGGTAGAGCAGGTCATCCAATGACCAAAGGATCAGCAGCTCAAATCCTGGCTCCGACAGTCCACAGTCCTTGGGCATGACACTGAACCCTTAATCGCTCCCAGTATGGTCTGGCAGCACCCTACATGGCAGCAGCCGCCCGCTGGTGTATGAGTGTGTGTGTGAATGGGTGAATGTGAGGAATTGTAAAGCACTTTGGGCACCGTGAAGGTGCATAAAATGCGCTATATAAATTCAGTCCATTTACCATAGCAAGAGTAAGAGGTTTAATCCTTTGGGCTTTTTGACATTAACAAGGTTAATTCTTGTAATTTTCTGTCCTTTACAACACACCTTCCTTTGATGAGTGTGTGGATCTACAAATAGCCAGCAGCCAGGTGTCCTCATCTCCCAATTACATCCAGTACAGTTAAACCAGAGCTGTGCACTAAAAATAGTCTGACATCTTTTGAGAGTTTATTTCTCAGAAACAAAAAGTAAAACTACATATTAGAAGTAAGCTATCTACGAGACAAGACTGATGAAACAGTCACAGCATCAAAAGAAAAACTGCACTTGAGCACAGGGTATGAGATATGAGTTAACCGAAATCTAAGTTATGTCATTCATTTTGATTAAACTATAATATGATTTTATGGATAACTATATGGGGCTGGGGCAGTCTGAGGCTGAGGGCAGCACTGACACCAGGGAGGGGACCAGTAGGAGAGAGTGGCTGTGTAACTCTCACATCACCTCCAAATCCCCTGGGTTTGCTGGCTGCCAGTTCCCTGACCAGGGTGGATTTGCTGTCACAGTGTGCTGATCTGGAAGGGCTCAGGTATGTGGACAGCCAGAGGGGGCAGGGTGGGGTTGGGATCATGAGAACAAATTAAGTTCCTTTCTACTTTCTTCTGACCAAACATGTTCAAATGACGCCACTACACTTTTCTCTTACTTTTATTAATGGGTCAGATCAAGCAGTCACATAAGTGCAAAGTTGCTGTTCAATGACCTGTCACCATTCCTGTTCACACTATACACATCTGACTTTACATACAACACCACACACTGTCACCTGCAGAAGTTCTCTGACAACACCCATTGTTGGCTGTGTGTCTGAAGGGAACAAACAGGAATACAGGGGGGGTCATCACACACTTCGTGGACTGGTGTGAGCAGAACCACCTGCTCCTGAACACTGGGAAAATGAAGGCGATCATGATTGACTTCTGCAGGTCACCCTCACAACACACAACACAGGTGACCATCTGGGGCTTGGACATTGATATAATGGACTCGATTAAGTACCTGGGTGTTCACCTCAATAACAAACTGACTGATCAAAAAACACAGAAGGGCCAGGGTCACCTCTAACTGCTGAGGAGACTGAGGTCCTTCAGAATGAGCAGGGCTCTCCTCTAGACTTTCTTTGATACAGTGGTGGCCTCTGCAGTCCCCTTTGCCATCATGTGCTGGGGAGTGGGCAGTACAGACAGAGACAGGAAGAGACTCAGTAAACTAATAAAGAGAGCCGGCTCTGTCCTAGGCTGCCTGCTGGACTCCATTGAGGAGGTGGCGGACAGACAGATGTTGGCAAAACTGACATCCATCATGGATAACCCCTCCCACCCCCTGTACCACACTGTAGAGGCCCTGAGCAGCACCTTTGGCACCAGTCTCTTTCATCCCCTGTGCAAGAAGGAGCGATTCCGCAGGTCAGTCCTCCCCACAGCCCCCACAGACTTTATAACAGCACCCCCCCACCATAGCTGTGGGAACCCATTTCAAATGGGGGGTGCTGTGAGGATCATGCCAACAGTGACACAAAATCAATTAGCTTTTTCAGTTGATGAAAATACATTGACTATTAATGCATATTACTTGCGTAAGATTTAAAAAAACAAAAAAACAAAACACAAGCTATACAAAATATGAGACAAATGAGTGAGTGCCTTAGCACTGACTCATAGAAAACCCAGATTTACACAAAACTGTAGCAAGTACCAACAACTGTTCACTCCAAAGTAGATAATCTGAAGCACAGGCAAACACAGCAGGATGGTGTGTAGACTATACTGGCTGCTCAGAAAGCAAGATTTACAAAACAGACTACTTTAAGTGCATGGACTACTGATAAATAATATTCAAGGAAAAGAACGGACATAGGTTTGTTCAAACTGAGCTGATGATGAGCAGACCTAGGCCTGTTTATGCCCAGTCTGAGTGATTTGATGTGGAATGGAAATGAACTGTCTCCCCTTATTGAAAGTTCTTTGTGGATTGGCAATAAGAACACTAGAATTTTCTTCTTTTTTTTGAGGAAAACGGCAATCAGATTAGATATTGACAGGTGAATCTGCGACAGGAGTGTGAGCGGTGACCGTGGTAAAGTTAGCAGCAGTCACATATTCGCTACCGGCACTGTTTTCGTAGCCCTACTGGGATAGAAGCGTCCACTGTTGGCTACATTCAGTCTGAGCTACCTGTCTTTGACACCACCTGAAGTCAGTTTGACGTTCAATGTTTAACAGACATCTGCCCTCTCCACAAGCAGCAGAGGCTGTCCGCTCAGGCTTAACCCAGCTGAGCGGCTTGAGGACCGCACACTCACTTCCTCCTCATTTTAGGGACTATCACTCAATAATCGACCCTTACCAAAAAAAAAAAAAAAAAAAAAAAAAAAAAAAAAAAAAATTTAAGTGTTTCCAAAAAAAATTAAAATTTGAGATTTTTTTTTCAATAGCCTCTAATTTGTTACTATTTGTAGGTCTACTGCAGAACCATGAGACACACATCTAAAAAGTCAATTATGGCCCTTCTGTTTTATATGAATTTTTAAATTCTAAATTAAAGGTTTTTGCTCAGTCGCTTCAAGGTCATGTGACCTGTGGACTCCAAAAGCCTCATAATTTGTAGTACTGTTCAGGATACACAAGACACACCTCCTACATTTCAATAATGTCTTTCCCTTCATTTTTTAATGACTTTTTTAATTCAAATTTAAAGGTTTTTGCTCAATAACTTCCAGGTCATGTGACCTGTGGACTCCAAAAGCCTCATAATTTGTAGTACTGTCCAGGATACACAAGACACACCTATTACATTTCAATTATATCTTTTCATGTGTTTTATATGATTTTTTAAAAATCAATTCAAAGGTTTTGCTCAATAGCTTCCAGGTCATGTGACCTGTGGACTCCAAAAGCCTCATAATTTGTAGTACTTTTCAGGATACCTCTTACATTTTAATTATATCTTTTCCTTCATTTTATATGAGTTTTTGTGTTCAAATTTAAAGGTTTTTTTTTTCTCAATAGCTTCAAGATCATGTGACCTCACGACCTGAAACAAGTCCAGAAATTTTGTATGTAGTGGCTTAGGTCAGCCTGAGCGGACAGCCTCTGCTGCTTGTGGAGAGGGGAGATATCTGTTAAACATCGAACGTCAAACTGACTTCAGGTGGTGTTAAACACCGGGAGCTCAGATTGAATGTAGCCAACAATGGACGCTTCCATTACGGTAGGGTAACGAAAACAGTGCCGGTAGCGAATATGCGAACATATGAATCTGCTACGAACTTTACCACGGTTGAGCGCTGCTGTCCGTGGTTCTGAAAGGGTTACCGTTTGTCACATTTTATTACATAATAAACAACGGTGTTTTCCCACAGCTTACAACTTATATGTATGTTTTTTCATTATGTCTAAAGGAGGCTCTTCACATACTGCTTGCCTACTGTCATTTATTTTCATGAACTTTTCAGAAGCATTTCCACCTTGACGTTTTTCACAAATCGGACCCCGGGCACGGACCTTAAGCTGACGCTCCAAATGTGTTTTTGCATTCCGAGGTAACAGTGATAAAAGTTTTCACCGTCTCCTGTATGTCCATCTGTTCCACAGTATCTGCCATATATGTGCATGTGTGTGAGGTGCGTCAGTCGATGACTCAATGACTTTATTTAATTATTTAATTTATACATTTGGAGGGTCGGATCTTCTAAAGGTCTGCGTGTATTATAACGTGTGCAAACTCATTGCACACGCAAAAAAAAAAAAAAAAAAAAAAAAAAAAAAAAAAAAAAAATGACAAACTGATTTACTAATTGTGCGCACTCAGGGTTGAGTCTTTCAAAGTTGCAAAGTAGCGCGTCTGCATCCAGTTAGTACTTTTGACACAGTGAATATGAAATATGGGGCGTTTACATGCTATTGTGCGTGTGGTGGGAGGAGGAAATGTAAATATATTAATTTAGCAGACGCAAAGTGATTTATCAAACCTGAAAGCAATTTTACTCAGAAACTGTATATTTAACATGTCTGAAAGGGACATGTAAACGGTTTGTATACGTAATTGTGCACACACAGAAGTGGTTATTGTCGCAAGGAGACATTGACACGATGAAACAAGATGCAGAGAACGCATTTTTCATCCTCGTGTGCGCATTTTTTTAGAATAACGGAAGAAAAAAATAATTGAGACGTATTCGTGTGCCCCCC
>JAPQRP010000012.1:3853518-3865216 GCA_037367295.1 Apogon hyalosoma | reverse complement strand
CTCTGAGGCCATCACAGAACAGCTGTATTTGTACTGAGATTAGATTACACACAGGTGGACTCTATTTAGTCATTTGGCCAACATTCAATCATTCAGCAATCATCAGGCAACGTCTGAGGGCAATTGATTGTGCTCAGAGAAAAGGGGGCTGAATACTTTTGCACACTGCACTTGTCAGTTTTTTTATTTGTAAAACAATATTAAAATCATGTATCATTTTCTTTCTACTTTATAATTGTATGCCACTTTGTGCTGGTCTTTTACATAAAATTCCAATAAAATATATTAATGTTTGTAGTCATAGTGTGACTAAATGTGAAGAAGTTCCAGGGGTATGAATACTTTTGTGAGCCACTGTAAATCACCTGTTCAGCAGACAGGAGTATGAAATGAATTGACATGAAAATAAATCAATACCAAACTGATGAACAATTACATTGGAAGATTTGTCAAATCTTCTACTGTGTTTCTGGTTTGAAATACTACTTGTTTTCAATGGATGAGGTCAACTGTCTTATCTATCTGACATAGTGCTATGTTTGTAGCTGTGTTTCAAGTAAAGCAGTAATGATACTGATTTCAACCTCTAAATAGTTAAACATCCAACCTAGTGGTGTGAATAAAATGTTGCCATTGTACATGTCTGCAAACCACATTTATGTACATTTGCGGGAAAAAATTATGAGACCACCCTTGTTTTCTTCAATTTCTTGTTCATTTTAATGTGTGGTACAACTAAAGGTACATTTGTTTGGACAAATATAACGATAACAACAAAAATAGCTTATAAGAGTTTAATTTCAGAGCTGATATATATCCATTTTCCATGGTTTTCTTGATTATAAGCAAAAGCACTTAAGTTCTTGCATCAATGGCTATGGCATTGTACTGACAAAAACAGTGCTTTTAGGCATTCCATTCCTTTTCTGTCTGTTTTAGTCACATGATACACACAGGAGTTAGTACTTGATTGCATAACTATTGTTTTTGATGACTTTTGATGGTCTAATAATTTTTTCTGAGACTGTATAATCTTTAACTTCATATTGCTTTCCTTATTTAACTATTTAAAGAATTTTACAGTTAAGCTTAGATACTGGGTGGACCTAGGTAAACTTATGTCAAAATACCAGGACATGGTTTAATATGGAAAAAGTCAGCAAAGATGGGATGAAAATTAATCTGTAATGGTCAAGAACTCCAGCAGCTCTTGTCATGTATAACAGCTTTATTTCACTCATTTATTTAAATCAACATCAAGAAAGGGCACAACCTGAAATGCATTAGTCTAAATTTAACATAAAAGTCATTCAAGAATTGTGTCCTACCCAATTCATTATCCTACCCAAAGCCCTCCTGCCCATTGCAGGAAAGATAAAACAGTAGCGCTTCTTTCACTGACAACATTCATTCAGATTAGACCACACACTGTGCATAACTGGACAGAGCCACCACGATGTCAGTGGTTTCTGAAGTTTCCAATTTAGACAAACAGGGGTGAACTAATGCTGAATGGCAGCTTACTCACATGGTAAAACTGTGTGAGTAATGATCTGTGTAATGAGTAATGATCTGTGTAACTAGATCACTTGGCAGTCGTGTCAGTGGGGTATATTAACCACCACTACAGCAACACTGTCAAGAAAATGTTTTATTCCATTAACAGAAGGTCCCTGTATATGAGCTGTCATATTTATCTGTCAAAAGTCCAAAATATGACAGACATCTTATGGTGTATGAGATGGACCTAAATTTAATGAGACTACAAAAACTCTAGACTATTCCAGTCCCTAAAATATTTTTAGGGAGAGGGTCCATGTAAGTTTGTGGGAGCTGGGATATTTTTTGACAAGTATGTAGTGGATACTTCTGTAATGTCTTTACTTTCAAGTCGAAGTACTTGCCCTTTGGATTAGACACATCTGTGGTTTACACTATCTTCAGTTTTTTCTGGTATGTTGCTTGAAGCACATGCAAGCTTAACATAAGTTTAAGGAATCAAGTGATCAGTAACCAGTAGTATAGACATCTTTGTTTTAAATGCTTGGGTTTCACTGCTACATTTACTTGGATTTAAACTCTTCTCAGTCTGTCTTGGTAGTTCTTTTTGATTCAAACTGGACTAGTTAAGCTCTTTTGAAAATGTTTCGCCTCTCATCCAAGAGACTTCTTCAGTTCTGAACCAAGAAGAACTAACAAGAACGATGACCTGGGCAAATGAGAACCTATACAGACATCTTCTTAGTCTGCAACCACAGATGCCTTCCTGCAACATCCTAGGATACCTCCTCTCCTCTTCTTCCTGTTCTTCATCTTCCACACTCTGGGGCTGAGGTCAGAGTAGATGGAATTCCGCAGAGTCCATTATGCGTGTCTCTTGCTCCCGTATTTTTTGACTCGAGATGAGACTGGATTGCAGTGCCAAGGGACCCCAGGTCCACCGAGGCACCATATACCTCCCACGTCATTCCCTGCTTGTCCCACATCACATTTTGTGGCTTCAGCATTTCATCTACCTTCTTTTCATCCTCTACCCCCTCTTTATTTGTTCCTTTGTCTTTCTCCTCCTCATCCTCCAAGACACTTTTAGCACTCACGTTCCTGTCTTTGTTTGGTCCAAGACTCAGTTTTGGTATGAGTGCAGGGTTCTTCTGGAAGCTGTATGTACGCAAACAGGCAGGGAGGGAACTGGTCTTATCACCCAGAACAAAGGGAAGCACTGATTGGCTGTGGAGCTCAATGTCGATCTTGAAAATGTGTTGGAAGGGGGGAGCTGACCAGCAGGGATGCAGCAAAATGATGGGACCATGGGTGAGGTCAAACTACCTGACTGACAGCAAGGGTAACCAATCAGAGAGGAGGTCAGAGCTTCTTTGCTCAGGTTTGGTCTGGTAGAGGCAAAACATTCAGTCATCTCTACCTCCACCTGGACCCCCACCTCTTTCTGTCTCACACTGGAATCTGTCATGGTTGCAGCCTCGTTGACTGTTGTTCTGTAATCTGCATTTGCTGGATGACTGCGAAGCGAAGGAGAAAGGGAAGCACTCCCCAGATTATTCCTCTGTTTAACTCTGTCCTGCTGCTTCTTGTTGTCATTCTCTGTCTCCACATTTGTTGTTTCAGATGAGTGAATGTTGCCACCTGCAGTGATGACATTAGCATCTCCCAGGTGAGATGGTTTACTTAGCTGAATGCCTGTGCTGTCAGTAATATTTACCCCCCTAAAAGCCCCCTGGGATGTAACAGGTCCTCGTAGTGCTGGTATTTTGCACTCTTTCACTTTAATGTTATATTTCTTGTTATCATCTATTGTTTTTCCTGGTGTCTTAGTGATTGAATCATAAAGTTTCAGATTTGTATTTTTGGGAACATGGCTGGGTTTTGTGCCATTAGTGACAGATGTAATTGGCTTCATTGTGGATTCTCCTGTTACTGTTGCTACAATGATGGTTTTGGAGCTGGAGGTGGCCAGAGGAGTCAGCAGCCCTGAAATGGCAGCAGAATCTGAAGTCAGGAATTATATGTAAGAAAAACTTACAAAAGTTTTTAAACTTTCATCAGATATTATTTTGTTTAGTCTTTTGAGCTTAGGTTTTGATCTAAATTTTTATTTGATGTCCGATAATTAATTTTTATTTTGAGGAATTGACTAGTTTATTTTTTCAGTTTTTTCAGGTTTTCAGGAGCCCTGCAATGAACAGGCAACACATCCAAGGTAAACTTCATCTTTGCCCATAGGTTGCAGGGAGAGTTTGCAGCACCCCCTTGACCTTCACAGGGACTAAGCAGATCAGAAAATGAATGGTTTTATGGATTGTTTTTCATGCATCATGAAAGGTATGGTTGAATGAAAGAATGCCACTAAACATGTTTAAAAAAAACAAAACATACTGCTCCATTAATTATTACCTAGATTTTGGACTTTAAATAGTCTAAAAGGAAAACAAAGCTGATTTCATGCAAATCAATCTTTCTCTTTCACTGTAAGTCTTTGGCCCAATCCCAAATCACCCCTTAGCCCTCCCCCTTACCCCCCCCCATTTTGCACATTCACATGAAGGGGTAGGGGTAGGGTCCCGATTCTCGATGAGTCAGAGGGGAAGGGCTAAGGGGGAGGGCTGTTTGGCCCTTGAAACTGAGATTTTCAGGACCACACTGCAAATGGAAGGTATGAGAAATCTCCCATAATTCTGTTGAAATCATTGGCAAGATGGAGGCAAACACAACAAAAAAGTGTAGCAGTGTGATCAAAGAAACATACAAATGTACGTATTTTCTTCGTAAGCAACTTTATCATTTGATTGACTGTTTAATGTCGTTTCAATGTGTTATAAACTGCATTTCTGCGGTTTGCAGTTGATAGCCACAAAAAGATGCCCAACGCTCATGCAACAGATGGTTACAGCTGCTGACGGTATGGTGAATTCTTTCAAAAACAAAATTGTTGCATCTGTTTATAGTGACATCAATGACTGCTGATGATGTAACAGGTCTCAAAGGGTTGTTTCATTTCATAGGGGAATGTTTCAACCCCTAAAGCCAAGTGCAAGGGCCAAGGGGGAGGGCCAAGGGGTGAACTGGGATTGGGCTTAAGTCTTTGTTTTCTTTATAATAATAAGCTTAATTAGAAAAGGGGCCAACTCTGTTGCAAAACACTTACCAAATTATACATCCGAGAAAACATTTTTGTGGAGCCAAATTGTATTTATAGTTTGAATGTGCTGAAATGTCATTAGCTGAATTTATTTAATTATCAATGACAGAATGCCATTAAATCCATTTACATTTAGTAAAAAAAAGTTGGAAAGGCAAATTTTAAATGTGGTCAAAATACAACAAAAACAAAAAAAACTCTGGAAAGGTAATTACCTGGAGCAGAACCAGGGGCCCTCTGATGCTCCCTGTTACCAACACCCTTAGTTGGTGATCCAATTCTATGAGAATCTGCTGACAGTGACGTTTAACTAGATTGAACTGGTCCAGCATTGGAGGGATCTGAACTTGCATTTGAACCTGTGTTGGATTTAGCATTGGAGCCAGAAGCCCTGAAGTTGCTGTTTTTGGACCCAGAATCCACCAGAGAATTCTCAGAACCTGTATTACAACTTGGACTTGTTTTGGGACTGGAAGTGCATTCTGAGGCTAAAGGGATCTGAGTTTTAGGGTATGGGTCATCCTTTGACTGTATGTGAAATTTAAAAACCACAATCGTCTTATAATCAAGACATGTTTTAGAAGCAGAATTTCCTTTGACCTCATAGACAGTTTTAAAATCAATATTGTCTCTGCACCCTGTCCCAGATTTAGAACGAGAACTGGGTTTAGGGTTAGACCCAGATTTAGAGTCCAAATTGTCCTTTGATCCCCAACTGGTCTTGGAAGTAGATTGACTTTTTGATTCAAGGCTGTGTTGTGACCCTATTTCAGCTTTAAGACTGGGACTTGTTTTGCATTCCAAACTGACTTTAGAGAGAAGGCTGTCTTTGGACATTGCTGTTTTCAGATTTGAACAACATTTTGAACTGGTCCTGGACCCCAATACAGTAATATTAGTGTTTCTAGCTGTGGTAGCTTTATTCTGTGTGGATGGATTTGGACTCAGAGAACCTTGTTGAGTAGTCCTGGTATTTAAAAATGTCATTTCACTCTGGCAGTGCAACTTTGAATCTTCAGATGATTTCATCAGATCAGAAAGTGGAGTTCTTGACTCATAGCTGGTTTGTTCATTTGACTTTGTAGCTGTACTTTCTGGATCTGCTTTACTGATTTTGGGGTTTGCTGTTGATGTGGCTGGATTTGCCAGTCTTGGAGTCATCACATTTGCATCTCCTCTGTGGACTTTTAAAACTTCCACAGTGGTGAAGTATTAGTTGTGATAATGACTCATCTTATAACCACATTTCCACTATTGTCTTTATTGTCCGTTTGCACTTTCAGGCTCTCTAAGGAACTCTCAGTGATTTCAGTTGCAGTTTTGCTGGTCAATTCTCTTTTTAGGACAATTCTGGGTATAACACTATGATTGATGGTGGACTCTGTTTTCTGTGTTTGTATTTTTATTTGCTCTGTGGTTTTGGAACTACTGTCAATAGCTTTTTGGTCTAACTGTTATGGTTTTGGACTTGCCATCATGTTGTGAAACTGCATCTTGGGGCTGAGTGTTGAGGCATGTTTTGGGTTTGGGGACTTTAGCCTTTGCTCGCCTCTGGTGTTCACTGCCAGTGAGTGCGACAGTCCAGGCATTCTACTTCTTTGTTGTGTTGGATCCTCCTTCTCACCCGATGACAGCACAGGAGTTGCACAAATGTCTGTGAACTTGCTTGTTTCAGCTGTTCCTTTGACCCCAGATTTTTCACTTTTTTTATTCCCATCCTTTCTGATTCCTCCATGTCGCTTTGTGGCTTCTAAGAACGAGCGAGGGTTACTTGGTGACATCAAGTTAAGACTGAGGTTAAAATTAGGCTCTGTACCTTAGTAGGCATTGCGATCTGTGTTGCACTGGACAAAGGGTAAAGTCCCTGCCTCTCCTGTAATGGTGGAGTCTGATTGGAGAACATCCTTTTTACATTTAGATACATTCAGAGAGGTTTCCATGATGACAATAAGTGTCTGGAATGCATGAAAAACATGTAATTTTCAATTGTAGGATGTGGCAAAAGTCAAAATTCAACACCACATGGGACATATAAGTATGAGTTATACAAGTCAACTATATTAGTTAAACCATGTGTATATTAAAAAAGTAGAATACCAGTGAATATTGCTCATAAGAATTTGATGACCTGTGCTTTGTTATAATATAAAATCAAGGAAGAAAACACCATTTTATACCTTTTTTTGCCAAACAGATTAATCCTTTACTGATTCATTGTCTCTGATTTGCCTTTTCCCAAAACTCAAGATCACTGGGGAATAAAGACAACACAGAATATTGAAATTTAAAAGGCCAGAATTGGAACATTTTAACATTAATGGTTAACTGTCAAGATAATTAGTAATTTATGCAAGAGTCAAAAACTGTTCAATGAATAGTTTAAGCTATAGTCAGCTTTCGGGGAAAAAACCTTACAGTGCCTAATTTTCCTTCTGATATCTGAACAGCATAAAGCCTGTTTATCATCAGTGAATAAGATGTCACCACAGAAATTAAAAGTAGCCTTCACAGCACTGTCTATTAACAATACCAATGAAAGCGCCAGTCACCATAATGTAAAAATAATGCAAATCATAATAGGAATATTACAAATAATATCAAAGGTTGCATGAAAACCACCAATAATTATAACACTAATCTTTGTTAGCGGTTTCTCGCTCTGATATTATAGCAATGTTAAGGTGTAATTGTTATTCCTGTGATCTCCTTACCTGTTAAGAGTCGACAAGCACCAACATCAGGAGGAAAGTATATGGTTGATGTCTTCAAACTGGTGGCTGGTAAGGAGAGGACTGCTCTAGCTGCCCTCTTTCGTGTCCCTCCTCTGTGCTCTAACAGAGGATGTGTTTATGAATAAATAAGATGAAAGAGGGAACAAGGGGAGAGAGGCTAAGAGCAATGCCATTAAGTTTAGCTCTTTTTCCTATTCTTCTTATCCTTATTGAACCAGTTTCCATGTTTTCTTTTATTTTCATAATATTCTTGTATTGCTTGTGTAAACTTTTTTTTCAAAAACAGAAATAATTTTTCTCCAATCTAACTCTACATTGCTGTAATTTTTCTGCCTTTTTATAAAAAAAATTTAAAAAATCCTCCACACTCTGGCAATGCTTTCTGATGGTATCCAATTACTGAAAACGAGGAAAATTCACATTGGATTCCTTAATGTAATCCTGTAGGATTACATTACGGAATGTAGGTAATCGTGACTATTGGCATTTTGCTGTTCCGGACTATTGATATTATATCACCTCTCTGGATGGACCTCCTCACTCCCACCTGTCCCATCCAACTAGATGGACCCCCTCATGTGCCCCCGCCCTACTGCATCCTTACAGACTGGAACTACATATGCAAATGGACATCCATCAGTCCTGGTGCATCTATAGCCTGTCCGTCCATGGGAGTGGATCTCTCCTTCACTGTGGTTCTCCCCAAGGTTTCTCTTTTCCCATTTGGTTTTTGGAGTTTTTCCTTGCCGAGAAGGAGGGTCTAAGGACGGGGGACACCCGGGACATTAATCCATTTCCCTCATCTCCTGTTTATTTGACTGTTGTTTGTTTATATTCAACTCTGTAAAGCCTTGTGAGACAACCTTGTTGTGATACAGGGCTCTACAAATAAAATTGAATTGAATAAAATTGAATTGAATATCACCCTTTAAATATCCTAAAGGATCCTGTTACTATATGTTGCTAGTATGTATTGAGGTAAATCTCTGCTTTGGGATATTATACTATAAAAATAAAAGTGAATTGAATTAAACCTGCAAAGTAGAATGTAACAGCCAACTAAACCAAGGAGAGCTGTCATGTTGTCAGACAAGAACACCAATGCTGGAAAGTGCTTCCAATATTTCCCTCTGAAATCTGAAACATCACTGTACAGTATCAATTGGAGAGCCAGACCTTCTGCCCCACCTGGTATGGAGGAGGATCAGAATGGTGCCGGTCAGCCGCCCTCTTGGTGGTGGCCGAGGCCTTGAGGAGTGACTGACTGGCACGACCCCAGATCCTCCAGCACCTTCTTATCAGAGCCACTGCTGAAGGGACTCTGATATCCCCCTTGGAGGCAACAACCTCCAGGTGAAGGCTTTGTTGGCCTGAGGGGACCACACAAACTGAGTCTTTTCAGACATCAGGGTGAACAATGGGGCTGCTACTGAGCTGAAGTGGCAGTAGACGCCTGGGACGCCAGCCGCTGATCCCCCGCCGGGGGCCAGCCACACATGGGCAAGCAAGGCACCAGCCCCCAAGCGGTGAAGCTCCCTGCGCGACGGAGGGGGAGCCCAATCATGGACTGCTTTCACCTTAGACTCCTCCATTGCCATCTGACCCTCAGACATGACGAAGCCAATAAAGGTGACAGAGGGGGAGTGAAACTCACACTTCTCAGCTTTAACCAATAATTGGTGTTCTAAGAGACAGCTGAGGATTGTGCGTACGTGCTGTATGTGTGAGGATAGATCAGGGGAAAAAATGAGAATGTCATCTAAATAAACAAAAACTAACCTGTTCAGAAACTCCCTTAGAATATCATTAACAAAACTTTGGAAAATGGCAGGTGCACTGGTGAGACTGAATGGCATGACCAGATATTCATAGTGACTAGAGGGAGTGTTGAACACGGTTTTCCACTAATCCCCCTCCCGTATTCTCACCAAATGACAAACACGGGCGCCCTGAAGCTGTTCAAAAGCAGAGGAGATGAGTGGAAGTGGGTACATGTTGCAGACAGTGATGTTATTGAGGCCCCAGTAGTCAATGCATGGGCGGAGGGAGTGGTTTCTCTTCTCCACAAAAAAGAACCTGGCCCCGGTGGGAGAGGAGGAGGGTCGGATCAGCCCGGCCTGGAGAGAGGGATTGATGTACTCCAACATCACTTGTGTCTCAGGGCCAGAGAGGGAGTATACCTTTCCCCGAGGTGGTGTCATTCCTGGCAACAGATCAATGGTGCAATCAGACACCTGATGAGGAGGAACAGCGCATGCCTGCTGTTGGCTGAAAACCTCCCGTAGACCGTGGTAGCAGCCTGGCACTCCAGACAGATCTGAGGAGACGAGAGGCTCAGAGACAGAGGCAGAAAGTATATGCATGCAGCAGCAATTTTACTGTCTCTTTGTGATTGCTGAACCCAAATGTGGCCTTTACCTCCATACTCATTCTGTAAAACAACTCTGGTGGACTGTATAATTTAATTTAATTTAATTTAATTTAATTTAATTTTATTTTATTTTATTTATTTTATTTTATTTATGTATTTTTTTAGCTTGTCTTGTCCAGCATCATAATGGTAGAATGGTAGTCTGGCTGCCTTTAGATGCTGAGCAAATTTGCTTTGCCAAGGGGGACTTCATAAAGTATATGAGGTTCCCTTTGATATTCTGCTATCTTTATTATGAATTTTGTTGAACCACATTTCTATGCCGGACCTAACATGGACGGGGGTGGGGGGGGCAAGGAAGAATGCCCTGGCTGGAGGCCCCGCATCAGCTGAGCACAGGCCCCAGGGAGCCTGGGACGCCAGTCGCTGATCCCCCGCCGGGGGCCAGCCACACATGGGCAAGCAAGGCACCAGCCCCCAAGCCCCACGGGCCCAGGAGCTACCCATCCCTCCTGGCAGGAGCCCAACACCAGCACACCGGGAGACCAGGTCCAGACAACCACCCACCGTGGGCCAGCACGCACCCCGACGCCACAGCCAAGCACCCTGGAGGCCCAGAGGCCTGCCCCAAATCCCCACACACCCACTCACAGCCCCTCACACGCACACACCTACATGTACAAGCACACCCACACATGTACACCCAGAGCACCACCATCCCCCCAAGCAGCGAGCAGCACCACTGCGAGTCCCCCAAGGCGTGGCAGCTGAACACAGCCCCAGCACCAACTGGAGCCCGAAACGGCAACACCAGGAACCCCACCGTGGCCTACCATCCCACCAGCAACTGCCACACCCCAACCCCCCCTTTCCCCCCCCACACACACACACACTTTTCCCGGTCCCACCATGTTCTTCAGTAGGGAAGAGGATGCCCAGCCCCGATCGCAATCCCCATGCACACACATCCATCTCTTCCACACTATCTATTCACGGTCACCACAGAGGAGGGAGCCTCTCGCACAAAGCCAGTGTTTGAAAAAATGTAAAGAGAGACTGGGCCCTGGACCAGCTTCTAAACAAACTAAAGCAGTTAAAGATAGATTACAGGGACCAGAAAAACTGCTTGGACACAGCAGCCGGCCAAAAAGAATCCCACATTTGTACCTGCTGGACTCAGTTTTAGGGGACACACCAGTCAATCTGACCACCAGTGCACTGAACTCAGCCACAGCAGACACTGACTTGCCGCTTTTGATTGTGAACAAGTCTGTTGTTCAAACAGCAGCAAATGACACTGGTAAGTTTTGTTTCTCAAACACATGATTAATGGCTCACAAAAAGTCAACTTTAGGCTACAGTCAAGTGGGCCACACTTTAAAAATATATACGCATCTATTCTAGACATTACGGTACAGGGGAATAAATGAATGGTTGATAATGGAGGTTTTGAACCCTTATATAATCTTTTTCCTAAGAGGTCACAGAATAATTCCAATGGATTATTGTTCAGACTGATGAGTACTATGAGTCTGATGGATTTTGAAAAAAATTTACTGTCAAAATTATTAATAATTTAAAGGCAAAGTTCATGAAATAATCAGTGTTGATCAGCTCATTTGAACTTTGAACCCTTATAAAATCATTTCCCTAAGAGGTCACAGAATAATTCCAATGGATTATTGTTCAGACTGATGAGTACTATGAGTTTGATGCATTTTGAAAAAAAATCTACCATCAAATTATTAATATTGATTTTTTCATGAATTTTGTCTTTAAATTATTAAACTCTTACTGAACTCCATCCATCCATTTTCTGAACCTGCTCTATCCTCACTAGGGTCACGGGGGTCGCTGGAGCCTGTCCCAGCCACTTAAGGGCGAAGGCGGGGTTCACCCTGGACATGTCGCCAGTTCATCGCAGGGCTGAACATATAGAGA
>JAPQRP010000012.1:3830195-3844830 GCA_037367295.1 Apogon hyalosoma | reverse complement strand
TATATATATATATATATATACTAATAAAACTGAGCTACATTAAGTATATCATGTTGTACTTTGTGCTGCAGGTGTGAGGTGGAGGAGGCTGATACTCTGGAACAGGCCAGCCCTGTGACTGATGTTGTTGTTGAACGCAATGAAGAGTTTTACGATCAAAGTTATGTCAATGACAAAGAAAACACTGCCTCAGAGGTGAGCCTCAGCAAAGGCCAGGTATGAAAACGACAGTACAGACACAATGACAATAAATGAATATTCCACTGACATGCAATAAGTTATCAAACACCCATTTTTATCTTCATTAAACTGTAAAAATCTTTCTATTCTAATATGTTTATACCAAAATCATTATGAATAGCAAAGTCTGAATTTGTAACAAATGCATTATAATGCCTGCACATAACATTCTTACACACAAACATATAATCACATACCACTGCATTGCCTTATTTAAGATGTACCACTTTGCACACTGACTTGCCCTCATTCCCTTAGCTCTGAATTTGAACACAAAATGCTGTTGATAGAGTTGGAAAGAAAAATACTCACAGATGTTGCAAAGAGGCTGTGCCAAATTCCTGGCTCAAGTTATGTTAGGGTTAGGCACAAAAACAACTTCAGTTCTGTCCCCAGTTGGCTCCTCCTAAGGATTGTTCCTACTGAGCTTGCCTGTGTGTTTTTCTTTGTTTCTGCATTTATTGTGTAACCACAAGAGGTCACCAAACAATCTAGAGGAACGTAAACATGAGTCATTTTAAGTATTTAAGTAAAAAATGGTACCTGTTATAAATATTCATTGTTAGCTATTTCAAAAGATCACATATAATACTAGCAGTTCCATCAGGTAACTTTCATCACAGCCCGTTGTCAAATACACGGGAATACTAAGTCACTGCTCCATGAGTCAGGCATTGTCAGCGACATGTTGCCTCCTTCATGGGCTGTTCCAGCACTGGTAGGGACACAGACTCATATTATCAGATTAGCTGGGCTGCGATGGACTGGTCACCGACCCCAAGCTGTAAACACCAATCTAAGATGACACATTACACTGGTCTACAAGTAAAATGCTTTCAGAATAAAAGTAGTTAACTAATAAAGAAAAATTAAGTCAAAAGTGCAGGTTGGTTGAAGTTTCTAAGATACAGTCTTGGGCCAAAATGTAAAATTCTGAGAATTAATGAGAGAATGGGTTTTATTCAAAAATAATATTTGTCTCAGAGCTACCAGAGCTACTTCAAAACATTGTCTGCACATGACAGTACATTCACTTTCCAGGTTCTTTCTAGTGGAACATTTATAAATCCATTGTGTAAGTATACATAAACCAATGTGTAATAACACGTCATCATATATTTTGAAAACATGAGCTAACCTGCACTTTTGTCATTTATTTTCTGATTCAGCTTAGTAAGGTATGTATGTGTAAACGATGGTGGTTTTTAATTAATTAACAAATGTCCAAGTGTTAATCACAATCCACCAGATACTAAGATTTAAGTTCTTTGTTAATGAGGGTGAGCAGTACTTAATAATTCAAACAGAAGCCAGAAAGAAACCATTTATTACACAAAACTAGATAAAAACAATAACGGGTTAAGGGCAGTTGTCTTTAAAATGGGGGAATCTCCCTTTAAAAACAAAATTAAAACAAACTTCAATAGTTCCAAGACCTCACGATCATGCTCCAGACTTTTTGTCCTCCACGCACCATCTCTCCCGCCACATCGGTTAGCCACCGCCAGCATCCTAAACTTGGTTTAGCCTGAGGATCTCACTTCTGCTGAAGATCTTACTTCTGCTGTGCTGCTCCCATCCCTGACCCTGCCTCCACTTGGGCTAAACAACTCTCAGTGACACCCGCAGACCTGGAACACAGGAGATGGCCAGCAGTCTGCCCTACAAACAGATGGTGCACCTTCTCTGGTTTCAGGGTTGTCTCAGCCTGCAACTAACAGTGTATGGGTTAGGGACTCACAGCTTTTGGCAGAAGGTCCTGATTCTCCCACTTTTCATCCAAAAGCCTCCAATACACTGTTGCTGGTGCTTATCTTTGGCTCTCGAGGTTCTCCACCAGTGCTGCTCCCCGGTGTCGCTGGGATGCGTTTGTAGAGCAAAAAACACACCTGTGACGTGTCTGTAAAAGAAAGTGCCCCTGCACACACCTGCATCCAACTACCTGGCCTGCTTATCAATCACTCTGTGGGCCTGTTGTACCAGCCAATGGGCTAATGCAGCTGTCAGTCAAAAGGTTGCATTCACCACCTAAAATCATATTCGGTTGTTCTAAAGCACACATGCAATCAAATCAAAGAAACATACATCAAATCAAAACTGAAAAAAGCGTCCAAAACACATATGCAAAGAGATTAAAAACAAACATGCAATTAAACCAAATACACAGCACATAATTTAAAACAAATACAAACAGCAGCGTTTTGACCTCAGCATGACATAAGATTTAGCACATTTAATGTCTGAAGCAGATAATTTCTAAGAAATTGTTGAGCAGTGTTTTTGGCCAGTGCTGGGTTGCGTCTCTAGGACAATGGCCGAGTGCAAAGTTTACAGATGCACAAACAAGTGCGAACATTTGCTTTCCACTCTGTCTTGCTCACTGACTGCTGCATTGTTTATTTGTACTTGATCACCCAGAATCAACTATGGTGTGTCACTTTTGGCCAGTTCCCCATAGGTTCTGCCCCTGCCCATAATGCAATAGATAAATAATTTTAAAAAAGTCCAGTGTGGTGCATTTATGGTGAGGTTTTTTTTTGTTTGTTTGTTTTTCTAACTAATTTTCAACTCTCTCACTTATAAGTAACACACAAAGCACAATTAATGTTGTAAGCATGACCAGTACTGGTACACTTTAAGACACAGAAACTGGCCCATACTTTCATTTCACCTGATGAAGTGTGGATAAGAATAGGGCAGACAATTAAATACACATCATAATAGTGAGATTATGTTTCAATACAAAGCAATATATTATGATATTGTAAATAAGGTTGTATTTTATTTTAGGAAAACTGTCATAGTTGAAAAAGAACACACTGCCATATGCATAAAAGCTGATTAATTTTTTTTTATTTATACAGAACAATAACTGATTCACCCTTACTGTATGTTACTTCCTGACTGAACTCAGACTGCCATCACCATGTTGGAGCTGAATTACAGTACTACTAATGGTGACTGATGGTTTAAACAACACAAAATAACTACTTTATGCCACCAGTTCATGTAAATTCTTAAAAATCATTAAGAAGTTAAGATCATCTTTTACCATTAGCAGCCAACACAAGTAAATGAAATCCCCTCAATTATTCACATCACGCAACCAAGTTCATTTCTTGATTATTTAAAGATCATTAACTGAATATCTTTTGTCTGTATTTGAACACATACCAGAGTGTGTACAAGTGGCGCATTGACCTGTCAAAGTCAGAAAAGTACTGGGACGGTTGGTTCAGAGGAACCTCCAACCTCTTTCTTGCCTGCAACCTTCCAAAACTCCTGCTACTGGCTGGTAGGGATTGCTCACAGACATATGCAGACCTGTCCTACATAGGACATGAAGTCTAACCTGGTGTAAAAGAATACTGTCTAAAAACCACTGTCTCTTTACAGGAATTGACCGGCTGGATAGAGATCTGACTATTGGCCAAATGCAAGGTGGGATACCGCCTCAATAAATGTAACATAAACCTCAGTTTTCCTCCTGTTTTACCTTCACAATATACTGTGCTGAACAGCAACATGTGTTCCAGAAACAGAACTTTTAAAACTTGCTGAATATTGCCATCACTTTATAATATTTCTTTAACCCTTTCATGCATGAATTATGAAAAAAAAGTATCTAGATTTTTTTAGATTGATTTTATCACTCAAAATTAGGCTAAAGTTGAAATGCATTAGGATTTTTTTTTTTTTTTTTTTTTACATATGGTTAAGAAGCTATTTAACCTCCTGAGACCCAGGAAAGTACAAGTTTTGGCTTTTTTAATTCAACAATTGCCTATATTGGAACGTCATGACGCAACAATTTTTTCAGATGCATTTTTATACATTTTTATGGAATGTTGTTTGCAGTGAACAGTTTGTTTTTTGGGGGGTGGAGTTTGTATAAAGCTGTGAAACTCTTGTCCATGAACGTGGACAGAAAACCCATAGTTGGGTTTTAGGAGGTTAACTTTAGGAGATCACAGAGCAGTCAAAATTCTAAAACTAAGGCTATGTTCAGACAGTAGGTCTTAATGCATAATTAGGATTTTTTGGTGAAATATGATTTTTTTGTGTGCTTGTTCGTATTACACATCAAATGCGACTTCTATCAATTTTGAGCATGAACTGAATGTGACTCTGAACTGACCCACATGCGCAAAAAAGGTCCTGATGTAATACGTGACCACGCAGGCACGCACTGTGTTTACGGAAGTATATACGGACAGACCCAAAATTGTGACATCTGCTGCATTTCAATGATGTAAAGGTCAGATAAATGTGACCTGGCCATTCAGACTGAAGTCGCATTGCAAAATATCAGGTATGTATCAGATTTAGGACCACATATAAAAGTGGCCTGGGTCGGATTTGAAAAAATTGGATTTGTGCTGTTCAAACCGTCTTTAACAGATTGGATACACGTCACACATATGGGCAAAAAAATCGGATTTGGGCCAAATTTGTTGACAATCTGAACATAGCCTTAGATTATGCTTTTTTTCATTGTATTGCCATGTGGTTAGGAGAATACTGTGTTTATAACCCTTTGGAAGGTGAGTTTAAACTATGTGTCCACAAATGTGGATGTCATGCATAAAAGGGTTAAACTAATTTGCCTAATACATGAAGAGCTGAACTGGATCTACAGACTTTCATTCAAGATGTCACTGTATACAACTGGTACTTATGAGATGTTCTTTTAGGGCAGGTTTCTCAAAAACAATATAGTGAAATGAACATTTAAAAAAACATTTTGCTATTGTTGTGGAGCTTAAGTAAAAATGTAAAAACTGTAAAAATGTATAAACAAAATGTCATGTTGTCAACTAAAATGTGACATTCACAGCAATATGACCTGGTGTTTTGTGTAACACCACAACTTGTATGATTCAACGATATTTTATGAGTTGAATAACTGTATTATCATTGCTTGTGAAAAGCAAAACTTGCTTAAATTTTGGCACTGAAAAAAAAGGTTCCCCTTGTTAAGAAAAATCTGCTTGCCCTATCAGCTAATATTGTTGTTAATATACGATAACTTGGTTATATTTAAGAATGTTTGGCTACTTTAGGGCTGTATTTGCATCAGCCAAAGACCAGTTGTATTTTTGTAATTCCTTGTTTCTGTCTACCTTGACACAGACATGGATTTATTCCAACCAGAAAGAAACAACTAGATTAAGTCTTTAAATCAGGGGTGTCAAACATGGGGCCTGAATGAATTTGTGATATGCAAAAATCACATAGTATATTATAAATCGAGGACATCAAAATAATTTTAGTTCAGGTCCTAGATTCAGTCTAATTCAATCTCAAGTGGGTCAGACCAGTACAATTCTATCATAATAACCTATAAGTAATGACAACTCACTCAGTCTTCTCTGTTTTAGTGTCAAACAAGCATAATTATATGAAAATGTTTACATTTATTAGCTACCCTTTCACAGAAAAGTGAATAACCTGAAAAACATGAACTACATGAAATATCTTAAGACCCTTCAGTGTAATTTCACCAAACTGCCTGTTTCTAAATGCTTTGTGTATTTGTAGATCCACTGTGATCTGTAAGTTGTCATGGACATATGGAACTGATAAACTGAGGCAGAACATTGTTAAAATAGCACTTACTTTTCTAAACAAATTTCTGTTTTTTTCACAGTTCTTCATGTTATTCACATTTTTTAAAGGATAGCTTGTAAATGTAAAGTTTTTCATAATGTAATTTTACTTTTTTTTTTTTTTACTCTAAAACATAGAGAAATGTTTGGAGTTGACCTTATTTCTATATTATTATGTTATTATTTCACTGTTCCAGCCCACTTCACATCATAATGGGAAATGTGGCCCCTGAACCAAAATGAATTTGACACCCCTGCTTTAAATGGTTATTCATTTTTTTCAAATGAACAGAAAATCAAAGGTTGAGACCATGCTTGTCTCTCTCTTCAGACTGCAGTGTTTTTATTTGCACTGGGCTGTTTGTTATTATTATTATTATTATTATTATTATAAGTGACATATTAACTTTTGTGTTAATACAGCCATTATGTGTCTTTATGGCTTGTAAAGGAGAAAATGAAGGTCGTCTTCAGTGTTGCAGAGATGTCCCTAGAGAGTCAAACACACATAGATAACATACACCTTGAGGCGGCAGTTCCTCTCCAGAGACAGCTGCTTCTGTCAGTCAATGACCACACTGGAAGTGACAGCCCAGGAGTGTGTGTCTGTCTGTTTGTGTGAGATGAAAATGGCAGCAAAGTAAATTGTATGTGTGTGAGACAGTTCGAAAGACTTGCTTACCTGCCTCCCTGTCTGCTTACAGGTAAATTCATGATGCAGGTGTTGCCCCCTTGTGGACATGCAGTGCAAGAAGACAAACCAGACAAAGTAAGAGATGGTCCAAAAAAATTGTGATTTTTGCATGAATCCTGACAATTCAAGTACAGAGGACATGTGCAGCACCTTTTTTGTTTATTTTCAATCTAACTAGTAAATGGTGTAGAGATATTTTTGTTTTTATTCATTAAAATTAATTAGTTAAATTAGTAATTTGTAATACCAGAGGGACTCTAATGGTATGTTGTCCCAAATATACGGGGTTTTAATAATTCAAACCAAGTCAAGTGAAGTCAGTTTATTTACATAGCACTTTTAAACAGCAGATGTCGACCCAAAGTGCTCAAAGGTAGTAATTACAATTTATAAATTCAGGGTAGAACATGGGCTACAGAACACGTTAAAAGTAAATTAAGACTCAGGGATAGGAATTATCAATGAACACATAAGTTAAAGGGGAACTTTGCAGGATTTTACCATTTTGGTTCTTCTTCGCTGGTTTTGGTTCTTTGCTGTTTTTCTAGCATTTTTCTCAGCGGAGCTTCCCCTACAGTTTCATAGTACATATTTACTGTTGTAACACCCACCATTAACTCTCCAATCATGTGCATTTATTTTCAACGAAGCCGGTGATGAGAAGGGAAAAAATAGTGATCAAATAGCTACTGGAGCGGAGCAGAATGGGAAACTTTAGCCGGACATTGAAGTTTCAGACGTTTGTTTTCACTTCACGCTGCTCTTTAGCTCTGCGGCTAATGTTAGCAGCTCGGTGCCAGGGGCTGCTAACCTCAGACCGCCGGTCTCTGTACACACAACTGGTGTTGTCATTGTGACCTATCCGTCTGGGAAGCCAGGGGAGAATGTACAGACAGAAATGCGAGGCTCGGTTTTCAGCCACTAGCACCACACTGCTAACGTTAGCCGCACAGCTTATGAGCTAATCAGTGCCCTGAGGCTTGGTCTGCAGCTGCTAGCACCATGCCACTAATGTTAGTAAGTTCATAAATGAATGGTAATGCCCCGGTGTTCTACTGAACATCTTAGGAAATCTTTTGTTCCTGCTGTTGTGGGTTTTTATAATGAGAACTTTATTTGAAATTGCTCTTGGGCTGTTGCACTGATGTTACAGGGGTCTGAGTCCATAGTGATGTTGTGTTTTTTGTACTGTGTGATGAGTGTAATGAGTCCATGGCATTTGAATTTCTCCATTTGGGGATTAATAAAGCGATCTGTCTATCTTAGCCGCACAGCAGAAGAGCTAACAGGCGAACAAACATCAACAGCTCCCACCTGTCACTGTGTCCCAGTCCCATTAGTGATTAGCGTGATCATATCATAGCTAACATTTACTGTACAACAGACAAGTATCATACACCACCAGCTAAGATCGATCAAGGCTAATTATTATGCCAGTCGGTATTCAGACGAAATCAATTACACACGGGTCATATAATGAACTACATACATCTGACAAAAACTAGATTCAACTGATAAAATGATGTCTAGTAATAAAAACACACTCCTGAGGCAGACAAAGGGCCGTCTAGTAAACAGTCAAACAGCTGGGATTACTAATGAGTATGCTAACATCTGTGCTAGCCAACAAGCATCCAGGCATCATTCATAAAATAAGTTCATATACAAATAAACACTGTTAGAACCAGTAGCATCATCAAGAGCACAAATCCACTGAAACACACAGAGTATAGAGAATTTATCTGTGCCGGCTCTGCCATTGTAAACGCCTGTGAAATGAAGGCGTGGATGGCTTGTGTTTACAGTTAACCAGTGGTACCTGGCTGAAGGTGTGTTTGTGTGGTAGTGCCACAAACCGTGACATTTCTCACGAGACATGAGATCTTGGACGAGATCTAGGCTCTGGGATGGTACTGAGAAGTTGCAAGTGGCAGATTCGGCCCTAAAGGCATAAGTGGGTGGACGGAGGGCTGTCATTCAACCCATAACAAGACAGTTAACCATCACAATTACTCTGAAACTGTTTAAATAAAAATCCTGCAAAGTTCTCCTTTAAAATAAGTAAATAAATCTCTATCATAGAAGTAATGTGTATATTCAGTTTTATGAGTGTGCATTTAAAGGTTTTTGTTGCAAACCAAATAAAACTAATAAACAGACCTTAGCTTGCCAAAAAGCATAAAACATAGTGATATTACAGAAAGAACTCTTTTATGCTGCATTTGATTCTATAAATGTTTGGTTTGTGTCGGCAGGTGGCTGAAGCTGTGGCCGCCTTTCTTTTGAGACACAAGTTTGCTGAAACTAGACGAGAATCTAAGAGGTAAAATAATAAAACTAATGAACACAGTAAACTGACGGTCCAATGTTAGCAGGGTTCGTACACATTTTCAAGGTCAAATTCAACCACTTTTCAAGCACTTTTAAGGGTCATTTTAAAAATTTTCCAGCACTGCACCTCATTTCTGGGATATAATACATATCTACAGGAATACATATACTCATGATTATTTTTTCCCCTTTTTGTCACAATGATGTACATTGTATTATACTATAAACATCTAAAAATTATGTTTCATAGTAGCAAAAAGTTTAGAAATTAAAGGAGAACACAAAGTTTTATCCAAAAAAAGGAAGCCACTTGGTGTTCTTCAGACACACTCGCATTGAGACAAAGATTAAGATAAAAGTTTACCTGGAGTTGACCTGAGAACACTCGCTAATTTTCTTTTTTGACAAAGTTTTATTTTTCAAAATGTATCATCTCTCTGTAAGCTTTGTCAGAGTTAATATTAAAAATAAATAGATAAAATCACATCACAGAGTTATAATTGCAAGCATTTTCAGGAACTTAAACTAAAATTCAAGCACTTTTCAGACCTTGAAAATACAACATTGAAATTCAAGCATTTTCAAGGATTTCAGGCACCTGTGCGAACCCTGTGTTAGTGTCCACACAGTTCTGATTCCTGCAGCATTTCAAATAAAATATACCACATGCTGTAAATAAAATGTTATTTCTCTCACTAGCTCGAACTCTTTTACACGATGAGGTCTGTAGGTAAGATGTTGCTTCATTGTTGTCTTTTAGCTTAAGCAGACATTCAAACATAAAATTGAGCAGGATTATCATATTTTTAATCTGATTTTTTCCTCAGATTTTCTTTCAGATTCACTTAGGAGCCACAGATTCAAACACAACAGCCTCGTCATTTTGAAGACCAGTACAAACCTCTTTTTTTTTTTTTTTTTTGTTTTTGCTTTGCTTTTATCTTTTTTCTTTTTCAGTTTAATGTCTCTCATGTCATTGCTTACACTGTAAATCTAGTCGAGTCCATGTACAATTTGTGACTGGTACTGTAATCTCTGGTCTTTTGTGACTGATTTCATTTAAATTTGCATCCACTCTTAACAGTCAAACCATTAAACTAACACAATTCACATCATCAAGACTGAGCTTGACTGAACCATAATTTTTTCTAAAGATATAAGTTCTTTTATTGCACCTTGTTTCTGAAATGAACAAAAATCATATTTACTACACATATTTGCCAAAGTCACCGTCTAGTAGCCCAACACAAAAGTATACAAATATTCATCATTGCTAATAGTAAATAATAATATAAACTGCAGCTCTGCATTGAAATGACTGCTGCAGACTGGTTACTAATGTAATCTCAGTCTATTTTTTCTCTTATAACAACTCAAAACATGTATTTATAATTTTTTCAGAATACCAAATAAACAATTGTGATCTCAAGCAATACCAATTAACCCATAAAGACCCAGTGCTACTTTTATGGTAGTTCCCAAATAAATTTTTCTGTCTATTTTACCTTTCTTGAGTGATTTATCACCATTTATTATATTATCTTTTTTAGCCAAGTACCCCCAACTCTTGTTTTTGATTGAAAAAAAAATAGGCAAAGGAGGTTATGTTTTCATCAGGGTTTGTTTGTCTGTGTCTGTTAGCAAGATAACTCAAAAAGTTATGGATGGATTTTGATGAAATTTTCAGGAAATGTTGATACTGGCACAAGGAACAAATGATTACATTTTGGTGGTGATGGGGGGGGGGGCTGATCTGCCTTGGCTGTGGTCCGCGCTTTCCGAGTGGTTTTCTAGTTTTGTATTCGGTACATGATGACTTATTTAATGTATTTTTCCCAAAACAAAAACAGACGTCCACCCCCCTAGGCGTCTTGCAGGTACCCCTATTGTAGAAGATGACTGTGTTTCCATGTTCACTATGGAGCCTCTGAATGTCCAAATGGGTCATATCTGATGACCATGAAAAGATGACAAACTTTATTTTACACCAATTATTTACATGGATTGATAGGATTAATGGATCAACAGCTATCAAGCATTTTAGATCAGTACATGGTTTTGGTCAATGTTGAATGTATGGGTCTTTATGGGTTAAATATAACTAGAAAAAAAAAGAAAAAAACAACAAGATGGACAGACGTTTGAAAGGGAAATAACATTAACTGAAATATTTACAGTTTTTTAATTGCTCAGTAATATTAAGAGACCACAAAAGGATGGCAGTAGCCACATGCAATCTTTCAGTATGACCATAAAAGTAACAATTTGTCTTGTATGGGTTAATATGGCCACTAACTAGAACTTAGGACTGCACATTGTTGGGAAAACTGGCATACTGATAGATATTTCTCTGCCATATGCATTCTAAGGCAAACAAACAAAAACATGAAATTCACATTAGGCTGACGAGTATACCTCAATTTGGAGTGACTTGGCATGTGTTATCAACCATTATTTTGATGTGCCACTGCAATTTTGTAAGGAAATGCATCTAAATAGACTACAGACAATGATCAACGCTGAAAAAATACTTCTTATTCTAAAACTCTGAGGGGAAACAGGTTATTTGAATCCACTGGTTGATGAACTGTGAAGGCAATGTGTCAGTGTATACCTGTACATGGTCAACATCATTCCTTTTGTAGCTGAATGCATCCCATTCAGTGATGATTTTTTCCTACTTTAATCCTCCTTTTCTGTCTTTAAATCAACACCTGCTGGTTTCTTTTTCTTTCTTTCTTTCTTTCTTTCTTTCTTTCTTTCTTTCTTTCTTTCTTTCTTTCTTTCTTTCTTTCTTTCTTTCTCTTTCTTTCTTTCTTTCTTTCTTTCTTATTGTTATTGAGCAATAACCATTGATTTGTCATGAATCAGTGAGAAAATACATAGCCAATAAAAAAAAAAAAAAAATAGTCCTGAGTGGAACAGCAATTCAGGATGGACTCTCATACTGGACAAGGTTTCAGAACATCTAACAGGACTATTAACACTTAACATAGATCAATTCTGAACACACAGCTGGCAGCAAGTGATAGAAAACATGTCAGGTTGCAGGTTTTATGTTTTTTACGGATTAAATAATCGTCTTACACTTTTTTGTTTAGAAAAAACAAACAAACACTTGAATATGAAACGATATTAACTTTCTTTGCTTTGTCCCACATATTTCCTCATATTTGGTGTCTTAGGCAGTGAAAATTACCTGAAATGCTGCTCCTACTTAGAGGAAAACAATGTTGATGGAATGACCATTTTTTTGTCAAAATAATGTGTCAGGCTTATTTAGTATTTAGTCAAATGCTATGTTCAAATTTCTAGAACTAATGTTATTAATTTGTTCATAATCATTGCCTATTAATGTCCAGAGTGAGAGGTTTCTTCTGTAACTAAAAATAGTTTAATATATATACAGCTTTTTCCCCCTTTGGAGCTAGACATGTTTACACATAGTATGTAACTAGCACAAGTGCAATTTCAACTGCTATTAAACACATGTTCAGCAAAGTCCACTGTGATTACATTATTTGGTCTTTTTTGTGTCAACTCCAGTTACTCCTCAGATAGCTAACATTTTATGTTCATTACGAATAAACAAAAACAAGCAGCTCTGTATGGCTAGTCCTTGAATTTAGGTGTTTTTACACCCATTGCTAATCTAATTACTAGTAAACGTCCTCAAACTCTAAGTTTGATATGAAACTTGGTCATACACTTGGTTTCAAATAAACAAAAGGTGAACTTTGTGGTGGCCCTGTTATAAAAAAGGATATCAGCTGTGTATAGGTGTCTAAGATTAGCTTTATCTTGTGTGCTAATATAAAGGTTTTATTGTATAGACATTTGTTGATGTTGGTTCACTCCATTTTAAGCTAACATCATTTTTTTCTGTAAAAATCCCTTTCCTTGCTGGGTTTTTCAATTCTACTACTTTAGTTAAAATAATCCTGCATTTGGGTCCTCTATGGTTACATGTACATAAGCTACATATGAAACTGACTCGACACTGACTTCAGCACAAACTTTAAGTAGACACATGGGGATGAGCAGGTGGTATTAAGCCATAATATGTTTGCCTTTGGCCCAAGCCCAAGAAATGTATAGCTTTCATGAAAAGTAATGTGACATTATGTAGTCAGAGTACATTAATCCTGTTGTTGAGGCTGTAGATGCCATATACAGACAAGTGAATAACAATTACATCCCTTTTTAACACTCAGCATTAGTTACAATCACTCAGTGATCTCACATGAATTAAACCCCCAATGTAATTACAATTGTCTTTAATGCAACTTAAAAGCATGGCTGACATTTAAAAAATACTGTCTTTATTAATCAGAAATCTAAGTAATTTTCTAATTTTAACTCTGGTAACTAAGGCCCTTTTTCAACATGTTCAATTTGACAATGCTAGTTAATGCTTTGTTTCTTTCGACAGCCAAATTGAATAAAAATTTCCAAAGTCTTTTAGTCTTTTTTTCCATCATATTCAGCACTTATACTTACTATTTATGACACTTAAGCTGATATTTTCATTGGGTTTATTTAAGAATTTACTCATGAGTAACTTACACAGTACATTAACCCATAAAGACCCAGTGCTACATTTGTGGCAGTTCCCAAATGATTTTTTCTTTGTATTTAACCATTTTTTAAGTGATTTATTACCATTTATGATATTATCCACTATGTTTTGCATTTTTCAATGTAAATCATGTCATTTCCTATATTTAATTCACTGATCATGTAGATGTTCATAAAAACTCAGAGTAAATTCAAAGGTTATTACATCAAAATAGAGAAAAACTGAAGAAACAGTGACTTTTTCAACAAAAGATATCATTAACTGAATGTGAAAACAAATGTCTCCATCCACTGTCATTTATCAAACTCGATGGGTTTTAATGGTGAATCAAAGTTGTAGAAGATATCGGTTTCCACGTTCACTATGGAGCCTCTAAGCATCCAAATGGGTCATATCTGATAACTATGAAAAGATGACAAAACTGCATTTTACATCAATTATTTACATGGATTGATAGGATTAATGAATCAACAGGTATTAAATAGTTTAAATCAATAGATGGTTCTGGTTGCTGGTGACTGTTTGGGTCTTTATGGGTTAACTTTTTCAAAGTTAACAACCATCTGAGGCCTACATGTAGGTAGAACACTGATTTTTTTTTTTTTTTTTTGTGAAAACCCTTACACTCACTCCCATTCTTCAGTGCCTTTCTTCCATTTCTCTAAAGCTGTATGGAAATGTGTAAGATTAGCGACTAATAATCGGTTACATGTAACATCAAATAACTGACCGTCAGTACAATTCTAACACGAACATGTGACCCTTACATGTTAACCCTTTCAAGCAAATACTAAAGGTGAATTAGGTTATGTTCTGACTGCAGGCAAATGTGGCCCAAATCTTTTTTTTTTTTTTTTTTGCCCCTATGTGACCTGTAACTGATCTGTTAAAGACAGTTTGAACAGCACAAATCCAATTTTTTCAAATCCAACCCAGGCCATTTTCATATGTCGTGCTAAATCCGATACCTATCTAATATTTTGCAATGCTACTTCAGTCTGAGTGGCCAGGTCGCATTTATCCAACCTTAACGTCACTGAAATTCAACAAATGTCATAATTGTGCATCCCAGGAGTGTTACTTCCGTAAACACAGTGCGTGCCTGCATGGTCACGTATTATGTCAGGACCTTTTTTGTATATGCGGGTCACTTCAGGGTCGCATTCAGTACTCAAAACTGAT
>JAPQRP010000012.1:3818977-3830095 GCA_037367295.1 Apogon hyalosoma | reverse complement strand
TTGACAGTCTTGGGCCCAATCCCCAGTCACCCTTTGACCCCCCCCACCCCCCACCCCTGACCCCTACCCCTCCATTTTGCACATTCATATGAAGGGGTAGGGGTGTCTCAATGAGTCTGAGGGGAAGTGCTAAGGGGGAGGGCTGTTTGGCACTTGAAACGGAGATTTTTCAGGACACTACAAACAGAGGGTGTGAGAAATCTCCCATAATTCTGTTCAAATCATCGGCAAGATGGAGGCAAACACAGCAAAAAAGTACAGCAGTGTAATGAAAGAAACACATAAATTTATGTATTTTCTTCGTAAACAACTTTATCACTTAATCGTCTGTTTAATGTCGTTTCAATGTGTTATAGACCTCATTTCTGTGGTTTGCATTTGATAGCCATAAAAAGATGGCAAAAGTCCATGCAACAGAGATGGTTACAGCTGCTGACGGTATGGTGAATTCTTTTAGAAACAAAGTTGTCGCATCTGTTTATAGCGGCACCGATGACTGCTAATAACAGGTCTCAAAGGGTTCTCTCATTTCATAGGGGAACGTTTCAACCCCTACCCCTTGCAACTCTATTTTAAGAGGTAGTGCCAAGTGCAAGAGCCAAGGTTTAAGGGTAAGAGGGAGGGCCAAGGGATGTATTAGGAGTGGTCCTTGGTGTGTACTGTGGCTCAGGAACCAACATGTTAATACACTTTCAAAACATCTTAGTGTGAGCTCAGAGAAATGACCCGACTGGCACGTGAAAAACTTGTGATTGTCAGGAGATGGGGTTAAAGGTAATTGTTGTTAAAAAGCCAGCAGGATGCCGTGATAACAACACATGTAATCAGACAGGACACATGGATAGACAGAAAAAACACCAAAATAAAAAGGCAACACTGGTGACAAGGTCCCTGTACATCACTTCAACAGGTGCTTGGAAAACGCTTACGAAGAATTAAGATCTGGGAAGACTGAAAGTTTGCTTGTCGTGAGGTGAAATGATGCAGAGAAGATGTTTTCAGAGATCTGGCTGTGTTGAGATGCCTTTAAAGCATTGCAATATTTTTCTCAAAAACGGGTTGGGAATGGACCGATTCTAGGGTGCATGAAAAAAAATAACAGCCATCTTTTTCCTCTGAATGTTTTTTGTTAGTGGAAGCCACCACATAAAACACTCAGGGATTTCCAGCAAAAAAGTTAAATGTAATGTAACTCATCTGGCCAATGTAACATGATGAAAGTGCAGATAAGTGGATTACTTTGTAATGCATGCCATTTTATTAATGGAAAATATTACACATTCTATGTATGGAAACATTCAAATTTACAAATCTGCTGGCTTTGTATTTGATGTTTCATTGCTATTTGAAGTAGCTGTAGATGAACTATCAGTCTCAGTAGAACTCTGACAGCAACAAACAGCGACATCAGGCAACTGCAATAGAAAACAGATATATTCTGTTCCCGATTCAGTCCAAGTTTGATGATCCACATTTATTTTCTTATGCAGGTATTTATTACTTTGATATAGTTGTTCATTTCAACAGCTTCCATTGTCTAATCAAGTCAAAGATAACACTGGTATATACATTTTTGGAAATTGTCTGCTTCCAAGATAAAATTGGCTAAATCTTACATACTTTGATAAGATGAACTGGAAAACAAATGATAAAACTGATGATTGGCTAATGTTTCAAAGATATTTAGTGACAAAGTTTTATTATGTATACATGTACATGTCTTCCGTTTGAAAGAATACTTACAGAATCACACAACCCTGTTCAAATGCCAGGTTTTTGTGATATAAAATAATGAGACCAAGGTAAATCATTTCAAAACTTTTTCCAAATTAAAGAAACCTATAACCTGTACAAGTCAACTGAAAAACAAACTGAAATCTTTTAAGGGGAAAAATAAAAAAAACTTATAATAACCTGGTTGCATAAATATGCACACCCTTAAACTAAGACTTTGTTACAGCACCTTTGGCTTTTATTAATGCACTCAGTCTTTTTGGGTAGGAGTCTATCAGTAGGGCACATTTTGATGTGGCCATATTTACCAACTCTTCTTATAAAAATACTCCAAATCTGCAGACTGTGAGGGGATCTGCTGTGCACAGCCCTCTTCAGACCACCCCACAGATGTTCGATTAGACTCAGATCTGGACTCTGGTGGGGCCATTCCAAAACCTTCATCTTCTTCTGGTGAAGCCATTCTTTGGTTGATTTGGATGTGGGCTTGGAGCCACTGCTGTGCTAAAAGATGAAGTTCCTCTTCATCTTTCTGGCAGAAGCCTGAAGATTTTATGCCAACACTGACTGGTATTTGGAACTGTTCAAAATTCCCTCCATCTCCTAAGTCCCCAGTTCTAGCTGAAGAAAAACAGCCCCAAAGCATGATGCTGCCACCACCATGCTTCACAGTAGGTATGGTGTTCTTTTGGTGATGAGCAGTGTTGGGCAAATTACTTTTAAAAAGTAATTAATTATAGTTACTAGTTACTTTCCCCAAAAAGTAACTGAATTAGTAACAGAATTACTCCTTCATGAATGTAATTAGTAACCAGGGAAGTAAGTATTACCTTACTTTTTTGAAAAACCCTCAAATATGTAAAAGAAAACTGATTTTTGAGCATGTTTCATGGTTGCAGTTGCATAGAGTAGAACAGCATAGACAGGTACTGCATTTAACTTCATATTTATTGGAATATGAACAAAATCAAAAACATCCCTGAAATAATAAAGCAATTTCATCCTCTGTAGGTTCTACTGCCTCTCCTTCTTATCCTTTGGCAAATTTGAGTTCAGGAAGACAAGTGATAAAATGTTTTCCATCTGGAGGCTCTTCTGTCTGATATTAATTCTGTCTTAGAGAATACTCCCTCAGATGGAACCGATGTTCCCATAAAACGGAGCTTCTATACCATGACTTTGATGAGGCTGGGGTCCACCAGGGCCCGGCTTTTCCATCACATAAGGGGATCTGCATTTATAGGAAGAAGATGCTCCTCCAGTTAATCCAGCACCTCCACTTTTTTCAGTCGCTCCCCCTGATATAGCGGTAAATGTCTTCAGTCCAGTCAGTCGGACTCACTGATAACTCCTCCCCTAAGTTAGCTGTTCATCAAGCTGTCTTCCAGTGCATGGGATGTGCTGCAGACAACTGAAACTCGGAGATGTCATTAGTCATTGACGTGAAGGCAGTGTGGACACCTCCGACTCACTGGCACACATGAAGGCAGTGTGGGCAATTTGAATATAAGAAGGCTCGCAAATGAATTGGTTCTTATTCACTTAAAAGAGTCATTCAAAAAACTTGACTGGTCCGCGAACGTCACACCTCTAGTTACTGACTGAGTGAGCCAGGACGGATAACAGCTGTTAGATATCAGTGCGCACCACATTTCACTGGTGGTAATTGCGTTGTAACATTTCAAATAGTAATTAATTAGACTACCCGTTACTGAAAAAATATTTTTAATGCTGTTATTCCCAACACTGCAATGAGCAGTGTTGTGTTTGCGCCTAATATACCTTTTGGAACTACGGCCACAAAAAATTCAACCTTGGATTCATCCAACCATAACACATTTTCCCATGTGTTTGGAAGATTTGAAATGTGTTTTTAAAAAATTTTGCCGGGCTTGGCTGCGTTTCTTCACAAGATAAGTCTTTCGTTTTGCTACCCTACCCCATAGCCCAGACGTGAGATTGTCATAAGTACTACATCGCAAGTATTCGCTAGAAATTGTTGCATCTCCTTCAATGTTGCTGTCAGCCTCTTGACAGCCTCCCTGACCAGTTTTCTTCTTGTCTTTTCATCAGTTTGGGAGGGATGTCCAGTTCTCGGTAATGTCACTGTTGTGCCATATTTTCTTCACTTGATGTTGACCGTCTTCACTGTGCTCCATGGGATAATTAATGCCTTGGAAATTCTTTTGTACCATCCTCTTCTGATACCTTTGAACAATGAGATCCCACTGATGCTTTGGAAGCTCTCTGCAGACCATGGCTTGTACTGTGCTAAGATGTGACTACAAAAATGTCAGGAAAAGCCTACTACAACAGTCCAACTATATTTGGGGTTAATCAGAGAAACTTAAAATGGTGCCAGGTGTGTGCTGACTACCATTTAACATGTGTTTAAATGTGATTGGTTAATTTTGAACACAGCCACATCCCCAGTTATAAGAGGGTGTGCACACTTGTGCAACCACAATATCTCAGTTGTTTATTTTTACTACCCCTCCCTAAAATATTTCAGGTTGTTTTTCAATTTAGTTGTAGAGATTTGATGGTGGAAAAACTTTTGAAATGATTCATCTTGGTCTAATATTTTTACATCACCATGCCGTTTCAGGCTCCGGTTGGCACTGGGGCTGTGTTCGGTTGCTGTGCCTTGGGGGGACTCGTGGTGGTGCTGTTTGCTGCCTGGGGGGGTGGTGGCACTCTGGGTGTACATGTGTGGGTGTGTCTGTACATGTAGGTGTGTGTGTGCATGTGTGCATGTTTTGAGTCAGAACTTGTAGCTCAGACATTCATACATATACAGACATATTTATCCTTTCAATTAATAATTGCTCTCTCATTACTGCATATAGAATTTCAATATTTGACTTAGTGTATCTTGATAACTTGAGCCAACCATCACTTTGACTTATTTTTTCTTTTTTAGTGACTGAAAGTGGGTAAAGTTTATCTACTTTTATTCTGGAAGCATTTTGCTTGTAGATCAGTGTGATTTCTGACAGTGCTGAATTGGGGTTGACATCATCCAATTAATTATCATTATTTTATTGGTCTTTCTAAATGCATTGCTTAGCCTCATTTGAGAATTTTAGTCTGAACTCAGAGGTCAAGCTATTGACAAGTACTCAATTCTGATCATCCCAGCAAACTGCAAGTCTGATGTGTCAACTGCTCTGGAATGAATCAATTAGTGTAATATTGTCAGAAGACTATTGTCAGCAGAATAGGTTACACATAGCTGTAACGGAACAGGAGAAGCAGAATTGACAACCCTTTTTGAAAAATTTTTGTCACATCTAAAATGGTTGTGATGACCAAAGGCCCACCAAAAGGTCCAATCCAGCTTTTGGGATGCATTTGTGAAATGCAAACATTACACTGTAGATACTGAAAATCAGTGGAGTCAAGACAGTTTTAATTCAGGTTCCACATACAGACCAATTCAATGTAAAATGGATCAGACCAGTAAAATGCTATCATCATAATAATCTAGAAATAATTAAGACAGCAAATTTTTATTTTTTAGTGTAAAAAAAAAAAAAAGTAAAATTATATGAAAATGTTTACATTTACAAACTTTTCTTTTACCAAAGAAGAGAATTACCTAAACAAATATGAACAACCTAAAATGTCTTAAGAGAAGTGTAATTTTAACAACATTCTGCTCATTACTAAAGTTTTGTGTATTTGTAATTGTAAATTGTAATGCACATGTGTAAATGATAAACTGAGGAAGAATATTGCAGTTATTTTTCTTATGACATTTTAGGTTGTTTGTGTTATTCAGATTTTTTTATGAAACTTTGTAGATGTAAACATTTTCATAATGTAATTTGACTATTTTCACTGTTTTTACTGGTCTGGCCCAATTGAGATCATATTGGGCTGAATGTGGCCCCTGAACTAAAATGAGTTTGACATCCCTGTCCTAGGGGATGAGACAGAGCAATAATTTTGTGTCTTCCTCAGAACAGACATGTCACTCCTTACAAAGATATCCCACCCCTTCTGGTTGTGTCAGTAGCCAGAGAAAAGAAAGTTACTGATCCTTTGTAAATCATTTCCACATATAGTGTTTGTCAGTTTAACTCATAAAGACCCAAACAATCACCAGCGACCAAAAAAAAATCTACTGGTGTAAAAGGTTTAATAGTTGTTGAACCACATGTAAATAATTTGGGTAAAATGCAGTTTGTCATCTTTCCACTGTGTTTATACATGATCCATTTGGATGCTCAGAGGCTCTGTAGTGAACGTGGAAACAACGTCACCTTCTGCAACATTGCTTCACCAGTAACACCCACATAGTTTGTCAAATGATGATGGTTGTAGATTCTTATTTTTATATTTAGCTAATACTATATTTTGCTTTAAAAGTAACTTTTTTTTTGTAATGGGCACTTCTAAGAAACTGGTACCTAAGGGCAGGACAGAGGGGCTAAAAATTCAAAGATGTAGACTAATGTTATGAAGCAAGTTTCCAAGCATTCTGGGTCTATTTTTAAAAAATAAATCTTACTGAGATTAAAGAGGAACTAATTTTCAGATATAACATTTTTATTTGATGCGCGCATACAAAAATCAGCATGTAACACAGACACCGGGTTTCTATAGTAAACTCCCTTGTCTTTTTCTGTGAGTTTTTTCCCCCCAATACCCAAACTATTATACAAGGCAAATCCACAGACAACTCAGTGATATCTGAGTTTTCCCCTGAAATCATGACTAGTCAGTATTCAAGCAGTGTGCGGGTGATTCTGCATGCAATGAAAATCCCCCGACGGAACCAAGGGACATGAAAATTACGCACTACTATGTTTTCAAATATCTTTTTATTCTTTCACAGGTACATTTTGGGAATCAAGGTAAATGCGCAAGGCAGAGTGTTTCACAAAAATGACCACTTGCAAAATCACTCGTGATTTATTTGTTTAATGGGCAGGTTCCGCATGTAACATGAGTGGACACGATGGGTTATGCACAAAACCTGGAATGAGACTGCAGATTCATGAAAAACCCACGTCGGGATTAGAAAAAAACACTAGGATTGTCAAATTTAACAGTGTCTTTATTTATAGCAGCATATAAGACCATTTCAAGTGATGTTTTCAAGATTAAATGCACTGACACCTAGGTAGCTTTTCCTGTCCGTTTTGGTCCTATTTTATTAAAAATTCATAAATTTTGGGATGGCTCAGAGCAAGAGTTTTTTTTTTTTTGCATTTATCTGAGGTCATCATTAGGTACATCCTGGGAGGAAATATGTCTAAATTTCTCTTTTATTATTGGGTCAGAAAAATTGGCAAAGTGCCAGACACCAAAATAAACCCAGTTTCATGAAAAGACCCATATAGTAACCTTTGAATTTACTCTTAGCTTTTAAGAACATCTACATGATCAGTGAATTAAATATAAGAAAATACCCAATTTACACTAAGAAATGCAAAATGCAGAAGATAATATATAATATAATAATGGTGATAAATCACTTAAGAAAGATTGGAAGTTGACACAAAGTAGTTCTGGGTCTTTATGGGTTAAAAGATAAGTTTACAAGTCAAGAAAGTTCCAGTTATAGTAAAATATAATTGTAGTAAAATGATGCAGCAGACTTTGAATAGATCACCTCTGTGATTTTTGGATATTTTTTATTTTTCCTTTTATGAAGTTTCAGACTCGTTAAACTCTCTGCAATGTCAACATGACTAAACTTGAAGTGATTTTTCACCTCTCTCTCAAAGATCAAGAGGCTGAGGTTATGGCCATTTTGGTATTGGTGATGTGTATCACGTGTGACGAGATATTTGGCCATTCAGCACAAAACCATCTTTACTATTTTGACTACAATCTCAACTTTCTTATTTTTGTAATATCAGCTTTTAAATTGACAAATGTCTGATGAGTAATTAGTGACAATTTAAACAGTATCAAAAAATTACATCCCTCTCTCTGTTGACTGCTGTTCATATTTTTTTATGTCCCATCAGGCACAGTGGAGGGGAATGGAATGTCAACTCTCTAACACCATGAGCCACATTTTAGTGATTTATTGAAATATACAGGAAGACACAGAAAACAGCCTGTTCTTCTTCTTCTATAGAAATGTAAACAGCTGATCAGTCATGACTCACTACATGTGAACTTCTTCACAACAGGTGTTCCCATCTCCCATTAAGTGTATTAAGTCTTGTGAAAAAGGCGAGACCACCTCAAGCGAGTGAAACTGAGGATGTTTTGTCAAATTTTGTGATTTACATTGACTGACGCTTCAAAATGCACAGAAAAATACATTGATGGAAAGACAGCTATAGTAGTGTATAATTTTCTTTACAGCTCTGAAAACAGTCAACAGTATTTTGTAGTGTTTATCAGACATACAAAGGAACCCTGTGTAGCACAAAAGCCAAGGAAAGAAACCACCCAAATTAAATAGTGCTGTAAAGATAACGGAAGCTAGAATTAAACCAACAGGCAAAAAGAAAGAGAAGGAAAAAAATACTGTGTGTAGTTGCTATTCAATACTGCCATCAAATCCTTTCTGTAATACTGTGTCAGGCCCAACCAAGTCCATCTTTTAAGTAAAACACTAGAAAAGTTGGAAAACCAAACTAATCGGCTCAAGAAACTGCTGTGTCCTTTCAAAATAAACCTTCCAAAATAAAGTCAGTCACTGCATATCACTCACATCAAAATAAGAGCTCCACAAATAGACAGACTCCAAAATAAAATTAGCTAAATTATCAAGATTAATTATTCCAAGGGGATGAGAGTGAGCAGACCTGTGTCCCATCCTGTTTGTCTCTTCCTACCTGGAAAAGCCAGGTAAAAGAATAATCCACAAATGTCCAGAGAGAGAGAGATGTACTCCTTACTGAAGTAGAAATGTGCAGATAAGTCAAAATCCCTGGACCGGATCACACAATTTTAAAAAACACCTTTGAGTTCACACGCATTCAAACACTCAGCTCCTCCACATTTGCCGATTAAGAAATATTGAGGAACGTCTTTCAAAGAGTATGTTGTCTTTTGGCAGCCATCTTTCCTCAGGCTCAACCCTGTTTCAATGAGGTTCCTCTGCATGTATCATGGGTCTAGATTTAATTCACATAGGTTATTTAAATCCCATCTGCTCTTTCAAAGTTCACCAAACCAGGAGGCAAAGAACAGTCCAGAAAAAGAGAATGGGTTACCACTAGATGTAGTGGAAGTGTGTCAGGAAAGATGAGGCTGATGGGTAAAAGAAGTCTGGATAGTCAAGTAAGACATCTACATGGAGTAACAACAGTAGTTAACGTCTACCTTAATCCCAGGAAAATACGCACATTAACTCCATCTTAACTAAGACAGTCCGGGATACGACCATGGCATGCTAGCTGAGGTTAAATCCTGGGCTCTGGGTCCTGGGTCATACCGGGCCAAGGTGCAACAGCAAGAACAGGTCAGTGAGTAATCTTCATATCCTCACACAGTTCAGTTTTAAACCAAACCATTATTCATGTAGTGTAGACTGTGAATTAGCTGAGCTAGGATCCACCTTGGGGCCAGATAAAGTGGATTGTTTCAAAACCACCAACCAAGTTCCAGCCACACACAGGAAAAACTAGGCAAAAACTGCTGCTGGATTTAGATTCTGCTTAGAGCCAGTTAAACTAGAACCAGGTGAGACTAGAGCCATATCAGGTCAGTCTACTTGGGTCAGATTTGGTTCCTGGTTCAGGCCCACTTGTGTTCCCATGTTTCAAAAAAAAAAAAGAAAAAACCTGATCCAAGCCTGCTTTGGCCCTGTTTTGGTTCTGCTGGCCTCCTCTCAGGACTTGTCCCCCAGCTGAGACTGCTCCATGGAACCTTCCTCATCTGACAGGCCTGTTTCAACAGCAATCACTAAGGAGGCCACTGAGGCACTGCTTGCCATTGGCTGCAGCTCACCTGGAAGAAAGAGGGGAGGCAGGACATGGGATAGTCAAAAAAACAATAGGTTGAATCTGAGAAGACCTGCAAATCTCTAATGTTTGAATTTTGATCATTCCTGAAGATTTATTGATATTCTCAGGTTTATTAGTGTTTCACTTAGCAGAAGCATGTTTCTTACATTAAAAAAAAAAAAAAAAACAACTTTTGTTTTATATCCAAACCAGAAAGCCATTGAGAAATCAATAAATAAAATAAAATTATTATATGAAAAAAAGAGAGAAAATGAATGTAAAACAGACATGACTGCAGTATTTTTTCCTTTAGGTTTAGGTGCTATGTGGATTCTAATATTTTCCTCAGGTTTGTGGAGGATTTAGGTACACAGGTAGTGGTTTGGGGATCATCTTCCAAGATCATTTTAGGCTTTCAGTAACAAAACCAATAGGACCAAGGGTCCTGTAGTCCAACGGCATATTTAAAGACATTAATTGACACTCGTTTGACCTTTCATGGTCACTCAAGGTCAAAGGTAATGGCACCAAATGCAAGCCCATATGTGACTTCCTATCTATTGGCCATAGTAATTATATCAATATCTTCAACTGCTTTGAAGTTAGAACACTTTAAAATGTTTCCCATTGTAAACCAATGGGGATTTACAGAATTTTAAAAAAATTCATAAAAAATTCAAAAATCAATATTTCTCAATTCTTTAAACCAACTTGGTAGACCTTGCCCCAAGGAACCTCTGCTATGAATTTCATTTTGATTCTGGCTGATGGTTTTGGAGAAGTTTCTAGAAATTTGGACACAGATGACCTTGGATTTGACTTTTCAAGGTCAGTCAAGGTCAAAGGTCATGGCATCAAATGAAAGCCCATATGTGACTTCCTATCAATCGCCAATAGTAATTATATCAATATCTTCCAACTGTTTTCAAGTTGTATCACTTTGAAATTTGTCCCATTAAAAATCAATAGGGATTTTGAAACATTCAAAACTTCATAAAACAATGAAAAATCAATATTTCCCAATTCTTTGAACAAACTTGGTAGACCTTGGCCCAAGGAACCACTGCTATGAATTTCAACTGATTCTGGCTGACAGTTTTAAAGAAGTTTCCTGAAAAATTGTTCACGGATGGATGACAACTGATACAAATAGTCCATCGGACCTTTGGGCCGTTGGACTAAAAATAAAAAATTTCATGGCACATTGGACCTTTATTAGAACCAGATCTGTGTTTGGGAAATTTAGAAATGAAGAAGTTTAGTGGTAGATATTACATTTTTACACTTTACTACTGCATTCCACAGGCACAGTAACAGCCACAGATAATTAACTTTCACTTCTGCCTGTGAGTTGTTTTAAGGCTCTTCTGTATCAACTGGGTATTATGTACAGTGGCTTGCAAAAGTATTCATACCCCTTGAACTTTTCCACATTTTGTCACATTACAACCACAAACATAAATAT
>JAPQRP010000012.1:3685121-3700200 GCA_037367295.1 Apogon hyalosoma | reverse complement strand
TGAATGCGGGGCTGGAACCCACCAGACTGAATGCGGGGCTGGAACCCACCAGACTGAATGCGGGGCTGGAACCCACCAGACTGAATGCGGGGCTGGAACCCACCGGACTGAGCACAGGACTGGAAATGGTGAAAAGCATGCACATGCCACCCCTCATTAAATCTTTTCATTTCCTTTATCATGGCTTCAAATGGGCCCTCCTTTACCTCCAGGCGGCTGCAGAATGTTGGTGTGTGTGCTGGGTCTATTTTGGCTAGATGATACTGTCAGGTGGGAAGTGGGTGGACCCAAATGCAGCACACAGCAGCAGTATGATAAAGTGTCTTTATTGAAAAAATAAGAATAGTGACAGTGAAAAAAGATAGAAAAAAAAACCTCCGGACCAGGATGAGAAAACCTGTGGACTGGGATGTGGAACCCTCTGGATGGGGACGTGGAACAACCTGCAGACTGGGATGGGGACGTGGAACAACCTGAGGACCGGGATGTGGAACCCTCTGGATGGGGACGTGGAACCCTCTGGACGGAGATGTGGAACAACCTGCGGACAGGGATGTGAAATCCTCTGGACAGGGATGTGGAACTCAGGACTCTGACTGAGACTGGACAGACAGGATTTAGGACTATGGACAGAGACTAGGCTGAACAGGACTATTGACTGAAACTAGGCTGAACAGGACTACGGACTGAAGCTAGACGGAACAGGATTACAGACAGAATGATTATCATCTAGCAAAGAACAGAATGCCAAGTGGAGCCTAAATACACCCAGCCTAATGAGATGCAGCTGCGTCCACAGGTGAGTGCAATCAACAGAATGAGGAGGTGTGGCAAAGTTAAAGGACCAGAGAGAAAGAGACAACAGTAGACAGAGGTGTGACACTCTCTGACTTCTGTGAATTTCCCTTTGGGATAAATAAATCTTATCTTTCTGATATTGTCAGTTAATGAACACTGCATTGCTTGTAATGTGCATGATTGGTGTAATAGTCTTCATCTTATCATTTCAGATGGTCAATGCTGACTGTCTCATCACTGTTGTGTCAGAGTGGCCTACCTTGGTCCATGACTGAGTCTTTGGGACCTCTGAAATCTATCAGCAACTGTCACAAGGTTAGCCACACAATTTCTATTAATAACCACTTTCTACATCATGGCTGTGTCCAGAATGTCACTCTATTTCTGAGGTTGTGATGCTGAGGTTTTGCATTGACAGGTGAATTGTCTGGTGTGTTGCTGGGGGACAGGGTACCCCCTGTCCAACCTGCCAGCCTTTTCTCCTGACACATTACACAGACCCCAGGAAGCACAGCAGGCCTACAATCATGTCTATGCCAAGACAAGGGCCAGGATCCATATGACCTTTGACCTTTTGAAGGCACACTTTCAGTGTCTTCACTTAAGTGTCAGCCCTTTGTCACTTGTATACTAGTGTTAGCGTGTTCTTTTGTTGTCAGCTCCAGGGATGAGTCTGGATTCAGCTTGGTCTCAAAGTTGACAAAGTTTATTCTGATCACAAAAAAGATGGACTCAGCGCAGAGGACTCACCAGAATGAGTCCCGAACATCACATGAATTCCACATTTATTTCCCTATGGGCGGACTCACCCTTACAAATGGGTTGGTCTTAGCTTTATCTAACTAGATCAAACAGATGTGGGGCCTCAACTCTAAGTAAACTCACGCCAACAATGAATTTACTTCTTATTACCTCTGTCTGACAATGCTATGTGTGTGAATGTATGTGTGTATAGACATGTATCTAAATGAAGAACAGAAGAGAATTAAATCTTATGCATACAGATGGTTTCTATCTTAACAATCCTAACCTACTGTCTAACTATTTAAACTAAAACATGATAAAAAAACAGAAATCTGGTCATAAAGAACTTATCACTAACCTTGTTGAACTAAAAGAAACTAAACAATACTTTATTCTAATGCTTTATTATTTGAATTCAAATAATATTTCACTAGCCCACGTAAATTGTTCGCAGCGGCAGCAGCCGGCGGCGGTAGCCGTCAGTGGCAGCAGCCGTCGACAGCAATGCAGCCATGGCTTTGACCATGTACGGTCTGTTTGACCTGTTGTAGACATGCTGATACACAGTTGCCACCAACTTTACAAGATTGCGTTCCTTTTTTTTTTTCCCCCATGATGCTTTAAATTGGAATTTGTCCCCCTAAACATGCTCAAAAAGTCACCAAATTTAGCATGTATGCCAAGTCTGGCGAAACACTTGATAAAATGTAAAAATTAACCTCATAGGTGCCAAAATGTGCTCTCTAGTCCCACCTATGTAAAAAAAAAAAAAAAGGAAAAGGAAATGGCTCTAGTGACCAATAGGAATGTCATTTGACATGAAACCAATGCCAAAATTTTTGTTTCATGATCTTCTACAAATGATAGAGCTATCTCCCAACAAGAAGTTCGCAATTTGCCTTTCAAAATAAAATTTCTAAAAAACATCTCCTCCCAGACCATTTATTGTATTGGCTTCTAAATAGCACCAAAAGATAGAGTAAACCCCTCACAAAAAAAGTTGTAAATAACTTTGTCAAAACTATCTTAGTTTTTTATTAGGCCTGAAAGTTGTGAAGTCTGAAACTGATTTTTTTACTTCAGACTTTTTAAGCACATGTTATATATATCCATACATTCACAAGACTCACCCCAACTCTTACGTGCAAAAATTTTTGAGATACAATGTACCGTTGTGGATTAATCACAATTTGTTTATTTTTTAAAATATTTTTTCCACTTTGGCAATTTCACCCCCTCAACATGCTCCAAAACTCACCAAATTTATACATGTCATGACTGGCAAACACTTTAATACAATATCAAAAATTACCTCTTAGATGCCAAAATAGGCTCTGTAGCACCCACCTACATACACAAAAACACACAAAAATGACCCTAGTGGCCAGTAGGAATATCGTAGAGACATGAAACAAATGCCAACATTTTGGTCTAATCGAGCCCGACAAATCATACACTGACACCCATGAGCTAACTCCAACAGGAATCCTTTCAATGTATTATAACCAGTGAATGAAGAAGAAGAAGGAGGGGGTGTTAACAGGCCGGATCTGACAAGGGACCTGTGTTGTGGAACTGGGCCACAGTACAAACCAGACCCACCTTGTTAGTGTGTGATCACACCCAGACCCGGTTCTTCCATCATGTCCCAGCGGTTGCAATGATCCAGCCCCCCCCATTTGCGGCTGTGAATGGACTCGTCCACAGGATGCCTCTAAGCCCATTGTAATTTTAAAAACAAATAATAACTCCAAAAGTATTGGTTTTATCAGCAAGCTGTTTTCGCCTGTCTGATCCTTGTCCTCCAAAAGGCAAAGGCTAGCTCACTCCAGTTTTTCAAAAGCAGATACAGATACAGATACAGATAAAGCAGATACACATACAAGCATGAACACACACAGAGGTCACTTGGCTTTTATAATATAGATGGGGGAAAAAAGATTTTAAAAATTCATACAAAATTTAAACTTTCATCTATTTTTCCCAAAATGTAATGACATCTATTCTGGGTCACTGGCAATGTATAAACCAAATTTGGTATGAAATCAACCAATAGGTTTGCTGCTACAGACATTTTAAATTTTGCCCTTCATAAGTAAACAGTGAAAAAAAGATTTTAAAAATGTATACAAAATTTTAACTTTGACCTACAGTTCCCAAAATGTAATGAGATCTGTTCTGGGTCACTGGCAATCTATAAACCACATTTGGTATGAATTCAACCAATAGTTTTGCTGCTAGAGTGTTAACAAACAAACCAAACCAAAAACAATAGTTGCCTCACCTTCAGGGGGTGGGGTAACAAACTGAACCAAAAACAATACCCTTGCCTCCCCTTTGTGGGGTGGGGAAACAAATGACAAATACTAAGGTTAGATCTGTGTAAGGATGGACCTCAAACTGAAAGAGCTGTTGCAGGGTTTGGGCTGGTCTTAGGTAGAATTAGTGTTATGTTTAGGATGAGAGTTGTAAAAGTGTGTGTGTGTCTGTGTGCGCGTGCCGGTGTGGCGGTCGTATCGGATGCAGCGGGACATTTGTGTGCGTGCAGTCGTGCATAAAAAGCACAGCTAATGTGGAAGGGAAGGCTAGACGTCATGGATCAGAAGTGAATACACACACGAATACATAAAGGACAAAACAGGGAAGCTGCTTGGAAGTGGCTGCAGTCAGAAGTCAGCACAGTAGTCACATCATCTGATCATCTACTATCTGAAGTATTTTAAAAGGACGGCATTTATCGTTTCAAAAAACTACTGCTTTTCTAGTAGTAGTTATAGATGTGGTTGATGTCCTTGTAACAGTGATGGCACAAGTGTATTTGCACTGAGAGAAGTTGTAATTCCTACATGACTATATCTGAGGTAAGTAACTGTTACCCTGCCCACTGAAAAGGGCAAGGGGTATTGTTTTTGGTTCAGTTTGTTTGTGTCTTTGTTTCTTTGTTAACACTCTAGCAGCAAAACTATTGGTTGAATTCATACCAAATTGAGTTTATAGATTACCAGTGACCCAGAATAAATCTGATTACATTTTGAGAACAGTACGTCAAAGTAAAAAAATTTTTAATGATTGTTAAAAATCTTTTTTCCCCCCATTTACTTATAATGGGCACAATTTCACATGTCTGTAGCAGCAAAACAATTGGTTGAATTCATACCAAAATGGGTTTATTGATTGCCAGTGACCCAGAATGGATGCAATTATATTTTGTGAAAAGTAGGTCAAAGTTCAATTTTTTTCAGAATTTTTAAAATCTTTTTTCTTTTCCCATTTACGTATAATAGGCAAAATTTCAAATGTCTCTAAAAACATCAATTTTGTTTCAATTTACTTCAAACGTTGCACATGTATAGAGGCAATTGATATGCTGACATCAACACACACTCATAGATATGATGACATCAGCTGGATGGATGCCAAAATAAGCTATAATATATGTGTTATGACTTTATGTTTTATACTACTGTAGTACAACTGTGAGCTCGTCATATGCTCTTAATAGCAATAATCACACACTGAGACAATGCTATAAGTTGGGTCAGGTCTTTTACTGCAGCTCACATTCATTACAACACTACAACTAACCTTATACTATAGCGCTACCTTGTGGTGGGAGTACCAACATCTGTGACACTCAGTTACAACTCATTGCAACACACCGCATCCCTCTTTTCCAAGATGAGACTTATACCTTATGACCAAATAACTTCACTTTTAGTAAACACCTCTAGTGTTTGAACATCGAACTAAAAGCATTCAAATGTAATAGCTCAAAATTACATCTAAGCCTGTCACATATTATTGTTCAAAAAATTTAGACATTTCTGCAAACATTTCCACTTTCCCTTTTCTCTTCTGTCCACCAGTTTTAACCATATAACTACAGAATCTTGAACAGTGCGATGACATCATAGACCAACAACATAAGTCCATACGCTCAGTCATTGTATCTGGCAGGGCATCTCACTGCTCTGCCACTTCTGGTGTAGTATGAAGGTGTAATATCCATACCTGCTGGAGAGTTCTGTGGTGGTGAGCCATGTGATGGTGAGACAGCTGGCTCAGGGATTGGAGAGGGTTTTTTCCCTGAGTCTGGCTGGTCATCCAGGGAAATGTCTTGGAACAAACTTGGGTGGATTTTCCTCAGATGACACCTGTTCCTCCTGAACATGTTTCCTACTGGTGTTTACATGGTGTAGGAGCGTGGTTCTTCTCTCTGATGGACGATGACAGCAAGCTCCCAATAACGCCGTGTTTGCATGTGAACAGTGTTTCCAGAGGATAACACTGGTAGTGGCTTTGCACACTGATCGAAGTGTTCCTTTTGTCGGGGCTGTCTCACTAGTATGTTGTCATGAATGTTTTGTGTGGTTGACTATTTTAAAACAGCAGTGGAGCATGGCAGTGTGCTGCTGGACTCTCCTCATCAACATTTGTGCAGGCGACATATTCAGCCCTGTTACTGGAGTGTTTCGTAGTGATAGCAGGACTAGCTGTAGGTCAATGCCAGTTTGAATTGCTTTCTTTAATGCATGTTTGACAGTCTTTATGGCATGCTCAGCCATTCCTTTGAAGAAGGAAAACCTGGACTAGATTGCACGAGCTTGACTTTCCACAACACGACAAATGACTTAATTTCATAGCTGGCAAATGGAATGTGATCACTCACTAGCTCTTTGGGGATCCCACGCCTTGCAGACAGATTTCATTTTTTGAATCATGGTGTAAGCTGTTTTGTCAGGCAGGTTGAGTACTACAGGGTATTTGGTCAAATAATCAACCAACAACAGATATGAGTGACCGTCTAACTCAAAAATGTCCGCTCCAACTTTCATTCCTTGAAGCTCTGGTACTGGATGTGGAATGAGCGGCTCTGCCTGGTTTCTTGGTTGCATTTACTGACACTGCACATTTCTCAACCACTGTCTCTATATCTCTTGCCATGCCAGGCCAATACAGTACTTTCTGAGCCTTTGTACGCTGTACTCCCTGATGAGCGAGATGCAGCTTCTCCAGAATTACATGTCTGAAGTTTTGAGGTATTATGATTTTGTCTCCTACCATAACAATGTCTTTGCGGATGCTGATATTGTGTCGCATTGGCCAGTAGCTGTGGAGTGGTCTGTCCACATACAGCTTGTAGCGCACTGTCTGCTGCAGTGGCTGCTTTTAGTTGGCTCAGTGCTTCTTGCTTAAGGCGTCTGTGGCCTTCAAGGTGTATAAAACTCTTTCATTGCATGTGTTTTCATTACTGTAGTCACTGGCACTGTTAGATGTTGCTCATGAGAGTGCATCAGCTATGAACATGTTTACCTGGAGTGTATGTGATGTTGAGGTCGTACCTCTGCAGTTGCAGTAGCATCCCTTGTAGCCTCGCAGGTGCTTTGCATAGGGGTTTGCGTATGATCACCTCAAGGGGCTTATGGTCAGACTGCACTGTCACTGATCTTCCATAGACATACTGGTGGAATCTTTTAGTGGCAAACACGATAGCAAGCAACTCCTTTTCTATTTGTGCATACCTCTTTTCTGTTTCTGTGAGTTCTCGTGATGCATAACATACAGGGTGACCTTCCTGTAGCAGACACGCTCCCTGTCCATCTTTGGAAGTCAGCTTGTAGTGTTAGAGGTTTGTTTTGATCATAGTATCTCAGTACAGGTGTGAGAGCTGTTTTAAGTGTTTGTAATGCTTCACTGTGGTGCAGCTGCCACTGCCACACAGTCTTTCTTGAGTTGCATTGTAAGGGGTGCAGTGAGCGATGCTTCATTTGGAATGTACTTTGCCAAGAATTTAGTCATTCCCAGCAGACTATGATGATGTGTCCCATGTATTTCACAGTGTCCACCTTAAACTGAATTTTATCCTTGTTGAACTTTACGTTTGCTGTTCTTGCCCTCTCCATGAACTTCTGCAGGATATCATCATGCTCCTGCTCTGAGGCTGCTGCAATGATCATGTCATTTGCTATGATGAACACACCTGGGATGTCACCAAAAGTTTCACAGTTCTTTTGTTGAAACACCTTGCTGGCAGACTATCCCAAAAGGAAGCTGGAGAAAGCGGTATCGACCCCATGGAATGTTGAAGGTGCATAGCATTGATGATGATTTGTCTAATTTGATCTGCCAGTACCCATCCTTCTAATCCAGAATGGTGAAGACAGATTTTCCTGCTAGTCTGCTGCAGATGTCCTCGTGTGTAGGAATGGAGAAGTGCTGGCATTTCACTGCATGATTCAGGTTGCAAGGATCCAAACACACCCTCAGTGCACCAGTCTTTTTCTGTGTTGCTACAAGACTGTTAACCCGTTCCGTAGGTTCATTGACCAGTGTTATTACTTTCCTGTCTTCTAAGTCTTTCAATGTCTTTTTGAATCTGTCCATTATAGCAAGGGGAACAGTTTTGCATGCATGAATGATGGGTGTGACATTGTGGTCAATGTGTATGTGGTGAACACCAGGAAACTCACCCAAACCTGTGAACATATCTGTGTACTTTTCCACAAGTTCCTGTTTGGTGGTTGGTGGTTGACTGGGCTTTGGTGATTTGGCTGTGATTGGGTCCACTCTCTTCACCAGCTGAAGCTCCATACAGGCTTCTCCGCCTAGTATCGGCTTGTCTGCCTGGCTAGACACTAGAAAGTCCAGCACAGCTTTGTGTTTGGTTGCTTCACATTCAAGAGACACCACACCATCTGCACATATGCGTGCTCCCCCAAAAGCTACTCGTACAGATTTTGTGGGTTGAAGCTTGATGGGCCCTGGTAACTTTCAATATGTGCGCATGGGAAGTACATTGGTGTCTGCACCTATGTAAAGCTTGAAAGTGATCTGCACTCCTCTGATTGTGGCTGTTTCACTCCACCTGTTGCCTTTGTGTGTGTTGTTGTTGTCAATGCAAACGGTGCCTATGTATAAAGAGTCAGTCTCACTCTCTATGTTGTTCACAGCTTTTGCTTTCTTGTAGCCACTATTTCTCTCTGCGCTTGCCCAGCAGACCTTTGAGAAAATTATTGTTTTTTCCACACTTGTGATATTTCACACCAAATGCTGGGCATTGCCTTGGTTCACGTTTGTTGCCACATTTGAGACATGCAGTGTGTTTGTTACCACCTGTCCTGCTCTTGTTCCATCCTGTTGGTTGTTCATGTACTTTTTCTTTTCCAAGTGCGTCCACTGAAGCATCATAGGTAACAGGTGGTGAATGCATCACCTGTATTTGTGACTTGGCCACCTCGGCAGATCTGCACACATCTATGGTCTTGTGCAGAGTGAGTTCATTTTCACAAAGAAGCCTTTCTTTCAAATGCGTATCATTTATGCTGAACAGCAATTTGTCTCTAATCATGTCTTCTTCATTGGCACCAAACTCACAGTTCTGTGATGAACCTGTCCACTGTTATTCCCATCAACATTGAATGCAACAAGAATTGATGGTGTTCAAATACAACATTCTTTTGTGGACTAAAGTAATTCTTAAATGCTATAATAACGTCCTCCATTGTTATTTCATCTTCCTCTTCCTCTGGTGTAATAATGAGAGTGTTGTATATCTCTAGCGCTTCCTTGCCTATGGTGTGAAGAAGAATGGCTATTTTAACATCTTCATCTTTCTCCAATGCACCTGAGCCCATCATGTAGAGCCAGAACCTTTGCTCCCATCTGTGCCAAGTCTCAGACAGATTGCTAGTGAGTATTAGCGATGGTGGCAGTTTGAACTGCTCCATGTCCACGCCGTATTAGCACCTTCAGTTCTGGGCTAATCTTCAGCTAGCTTACTTGTGTTGTTGCCATTGCTTCCACCAGCGACTCAAACTTCTGACACCATGTTATGACTTTATGTCTTACACAACTGTAGTATTACTGTGGGCTCTTCATATACTCTGAATAGCAATAACCACACGCTGAGACAACGCGAAATTTGGGCCAGGTCTTTTACTACGGCTCACACTCTTTACAACACGGCAACTAACCTTATACCATGGCACCACCTTCTTGTGCTGGGAGTACCAACATCAGTGACACTCAGTTATCACAGTTACCAATACACCACAGTGTGCAAGGGTGGGGTTTGTTGTGCCTGGCACCACTTGTTTGTTAACACTCTAGCAGTAAAACTATTCAAAACTATTGGTTGAATTCATACCAGATTAGGTAATTGATTACCAGTGACCCAGAATAGATCTTATTACATTTTGGGAAAAGTAGGTCAAAGTTACAATTTTTAATGAATTTGTTAAATCTTTTTTTCTCACATTTACTTATAATGGGTGAAATTTCAAATGCCTATAAAAACATCAATTTTGTTTCAATTTACTTCAAACTTGACACATATATTGACGCAAGTGATATGCTGACATCAGCACACGCATAGATATGATGACATCAGCTAGATTGATGCCAAAATAAGCTACAATACGCACAAGGGGTGCTTTTTTTGTGCCTGGCACCACTTGTTTTGTTTTGTACTTAGTTGGTAAATGGTCTCATGAAGGAGTTGACAGTAAAGAGATTAAATAAAAAGCAGGAAGAGGAAATTGTTGACTGTATCCAAGCAGACCATTATTAAATGACTTACTTATGATAAAGGGCCAGTTGTGCATGAAGTGGTTTTAGAAAGCAATGAGCAAATAGGAAGAAATAGTCATAATAATAAACATAGTTTTGACAGAGACATGAGTTAAAACTGAAACAAATAGTAGCAACCAGGTGACAGTTAAACTTGCAAGTTACATCAATTATATTAATTTTTTTCAACTAATTTCTTAATGTAATTTCTCCAAAAAAAGGACATATAAATGCAAAACTGCTCTAAGCTGTCTCAGCCACTCTTGAATGTTAAAATGTGTCATGTGGAAAATATTACCTGGTTATTGAAAATCTAAGTGGATAATCCTTACACAGAAAAGCAGACAGATCCATTCAGAGGTGCAACATTTTACTTTTTTAAGGCTTTCTCACCACCTTGTTGTAAAAATAACATTTTAGTGATGTTTTAGTCCAGTGGAGTTAACCTGTTAAACTGAAAAAAAAAACAAAACAAAAAACACAGCCATGTGCAGTTCTATCCATATCCATCCATCCATCCATCCATCCATCCATCCATCCATCCATCCATCCATCCATGTTGTACACCGGAACTGAAACGGTTCGCACCCTACTAGTTCTGTCAAATTTTCTCCTGAGGGAACACGCATTATGTCCCGCTGCAGGCCAGACATTAGCATGTGTGCTTCAGCTGGCTCTTACGCCTGTGCTGTGTACGTCAACCTAACTTGATGTGGCTCTAGTGTGATTGGTTCAGTGTGGCGGTACTTAATTACTTAATTATGATTGGTTGTTCTTACATCTGTCAAAACATGGACAGATTAATTCTATCGAAATTGTATCAAGCATGTCTCATATTTCTATTGAGGAAAAGTTATTTCATGATACATATCGTTATTGTTTTATGGCCCAGCCCTAGCTGAAGGTGAGGTACACCCTAGATGTTTTTGATATTTGGGGTAATATACAGTACTTAGGTGTTATTTGTTTTGTTGTGTTTATTTTTTTTTTACATCGACCCAATGAATATAAGTGTCTTTGTGATTTTTTTGCAGCTTTGGATTATAATTGAAAATTTTACCAACTTCAAGAAAGTATAAATATACTTATAAGACATTCAGCCAAAAATATTTAAAATATTCCAAATCAGTACATTTGTGTATATCACCTAGGCCTACATTAAAGTTACAGTCTTCCCCTTATCATGCATCTGATCCAAAATTAAAGGATTTCATCCTTGGAATATGTCCTATACTTTCACTACATTTGAGAAAAATCAGAGCAACAAGTTTTGTGCCATACAGTCAAATGTTATTTTATCTCCTCAGCATAGTAATTTTAATCTAGGAATGTTTCATTCTGCTCTTTTGCTTTTTGGTACATTACCTCCATTTTGGTGTTTATACTTTGGTAGTATTGCCTAAGTAAGAACCATAATATGAAATTAGGTATTTTTTACATGTTATTTTTGTGGTATTTTTAAAAGATGTGAATATACCATCCACCACTGATTTTGTAGGTCTTATGGTCAGTTCTACACCTAGAAGTGTGTGTTCATGACCACAGGACTGATTTCTATTAAGAAACCATGTCAGTGGGTTGACTACTTTATTTCTCTGAGACTCCCTAGTGGGGTGGGGATCACTGCCACTGTGATGCAGTGGTGGTTTGGCCCTCCCTCACCGGTCAGGATGTGGTTCCATGTTGGCGGTGCCGGATTGCTGGGGGCGATGGCCACCCCCTGGTGTGGGTGGCTCCCTGCATTAGCGCTTCCTCTCTTTGATCCCCCCATGCTCAGCCTGTTTCTTTTCTTTATTTCTATTTGTGTGTGTGTGTGTGTGTGCACGTATATGTATACACTGTGTGCACAATTATTTGGCAAGTGAGTATTTTGATCACATCGTCCTTTTTATGCATATTTTCCAACTCCAAGCTGAATAAACTTAAATACCTATTGGATTTAAATATACCAGGTGATGTGTATTTGTGTAATGAGAGAGGGTGTGGCCTAAGGAGATCAACACCCTTTATCAGCTGTGCATAATTATTAGGCAACTTCTTTTCCTCAGGCAAAATAGGCCAGAAAAGAGATCTAACAGACTCTGAAAAGTCTAAAATTGTAAAAAAGTATTTCAGAGGGATGCAGCATTCTTGAAATTGCCAAGATATTGAGGTGTGATCACAGAACCATCAAACGTTTTGTTACAAATACCCAACAGGGTCGCAAGAAACGTGTTGAGAGAAAAAGACACAAATTAACTGCCTAAGATTTGAGAAGAATCAAATGTGAAGCTACCAGGAATCCATTATCCTCCGGTGCTGTCATATTACAGAACTGCAACCTACCTGGAGTGTCCAGAAGTACAAAGTATTCAGTACTCAGAGACGTGGCCAAGGTAAGAAAGGCTGAAACCCAACCACCACTGAACAAGACACATAAGTTGAAACATCAAGACTGGGCCAAGAAATGTCTGAAGACAGATTTCTCAAAGGTTTTATGGACTGATGAGATGAGAGTGACTCTTGATGGACCAGATGGATGGGCCCATGGCTGGATCAGTAATGGGCATAGAGCTCCACTCCAACTCAGACTTCAGCAAGGTGGAGGTGGGGTACTGGTATGGGCTGGTATTAAAGATGAGCAAGTCGGACCTTTTCGGGTTGAAGATGGACTAAAACTCAACTCCCAAACCTACTGCCAGTTTCTAGAAAAAACTTTCTTCAAGCAGTGGTACAGGAAAAAGTCTGCATCTTTCAAGAAGACCGTGATTTTTATGCAGGACAATGCTCTATCTCATGCATCCAAATACTCCACTGCGTGGCTAGCCAGTGAAGGCCTTAAAGATGAAAGAATAATGACATGACCTGACCTAAACACTATTGAGAACTTGTGGGCCCTCACTAAATGAGAGATTTACAGTGAAGGAAAACGGTACACCTCTCTGACCAGTGTCTGGGAGGCTATGGTTGCTGCTACACAAAAAGTTGATCATCAACAGATCATGAGACTGACAGACTCCATGGATAGAAGGCTTTTGAGTGTTACTGAAAATAAGGGTGACTATATTGGTCACTGATTTTCTTTTTTGAAATGTCAGACATGTTTATTTGTAAATTTTGAGTTGTTTGTTTATTGTTATCACTTTAACAGATGAAAATAAACAAGTGAGATGGGAATATTTTTGCTTTCCATTGAGTTGCATAATAATTCTGCACACTAATAATTACCTAATAATTGTGCGCACACACAGATATTCTCCTAAAATAGCCTAAACCTCACTTTTACTTCCTTAAATATTCAGGTTTGAGGTTTATTAACATTTTGGATTGATCGAGTGCACTGTTGTTGTTCAATAATAAAATTAATCCTCAAAAATACAACTTGCCTAATAATTGTGCATACAGTGTATGTGGCGGTGGTGGTAGGGTGTATTGATTTTATATGTAAAGCACTTTATGCTACATTTCACTGAATGAAAAGTGCTATATAAATAAAGATTGCTTGCTTGACTGATTGTTTGATTACTTTGGAAGAGAGCCAACACTTTTTTCTTTTCTTTTCCGCTCCTCATCTTTCCCTCTCCTATAATGATCTTAACTCTAATCCTTCCGCCCATCCACCATCAGCTCTTTCTTCCCCTCCCATCTTCCCAATCAGTAAGCTGACCCTCACCAAAGGCCAAAGGTCAGGACTTTTTTGTAACAACAGAAAGTATGTATGTAGCTTATGAATTTTTAAAAGGACAAGCAAACTGTTCTGAAGGATTTGTCCGTGTGAGACCTACATAATCTCATAATAGCACAGTGGAATTTTAGCGGCTGTATTATGTCGACTAATCAATAATGTAATCACTTGTCATTATTGGCTTTCATATTCTTATCAATAATAAATGAATATTTTCTGTTACATTTTAATCATTCATCCACTTACACAAACGCACACACACATGCTGTCACTACTTGATAAATGAATTTGTTTTATGTGTTACAAGTTTGATTTATGTTAAAATACTTGACTAAACTTCTCTTCCCTTAGATGTCGTGGCATTCCTCTTTCCGCCGTTCTAAGTTTCGTCACCTTTTTGGAAAATCAGCCACGAAAGATCACAGCTACGATGGGGTGCCAATCACACGCAGTGTCCACGATAACCATTACTGCTCAGCCAATCCCTGCTTCATTGCTGTGGTGACAGAGTGCGCCGGGGGCGGGTCCTTCTTGGTCTTGTCCATTCATCATGTGTGTCAAATCAATCCATATTTTCTCTTTTTTTTCCTGAATATCAAGCAAGAAAATAAAGTGGTTAGGGGAGAGGCCTGTATCTGCAATAGCAATCTAGTTTTGCAATACACAAAAAAGTATGATACATTCTTAAATACATTTCAGTTAATGTATTATGCACTGATAACAGTGTTTAAAGGGCACATTACAATATCTTTTACTGACCTTCAGTGGGTCTAAATGTGATATAAGATACTATAGGACACATATAGGAAACATCAGCAAGGCTAAATCTAAATGATGCAAGGTTCTGCACTGCTAATAAAACATGAACCTGTTTGTAAAATGGTTGGTAGATAAACATGAAGCAGACGATGAACCTACACCAAATATCACAATGAACACAAAAACAGTAACTAGACCAAACCAGTGTGTGTGTTCTCAAATGCTGAACTCACTTTATACAAAGTAGTCTTGAGTTTCTCAGTTCCTCTATTCATTTCAAATGTACATTACAAAGTGCTAGTGTGACTGAAGTCAGACTTCAGTCTCTCTCCCTCTCTCTCTCTCTCTCTCTCTCTCTCTCTCTCCCTCCCTCCCCCTCCCTCTCCCTCTCCCTCTCCCTCTCGCTCTCTTCTTTAGACAGGCAAGGTGGACCCACAGCACCCAAGGGTGTGTGGTCATAGTGGCAGGGTCCTGGACGTTAAATGGAACCCCTTTGATGATCACTGCATCGCCTCATGCTCTGAGGACTGCACAGTACGCACTGTC
>JAPQRP010000012.1:3599714-3614291 GCA_037367295.1 Apogon hyalosoma | reverse complement strand
AGACAACTGGAGCAGTTTGCTCATGAGGAGTGGAACAAAATACCTGCTGAGAGGTGCACAAGTCTCACTGAAAGTTACAGAAATTGTTTGATTGCAGTGATTGCCTCAAAGGGTTGTGCAACAAAATATTAAGTTAAGGGTACCATCATTTTTATTCAGGCCTGTTTCATGAGTTTGTTTTTTTAAAAACAATTCCACAATTCAAAAGCAATGTCTGATTTTCATTGGTCAATTTTCATGAAATTTTTATTTATTATTACTTTTGTCAGATTCAGGTTAAATCTGTGACTATTGTGGGTTTTTCTTTCATTAACAGAGGGGTACCAACAATTTTGACCATGTGTGTAAAAAGATCTGTGCCCTACAGGCCTGGCTCCTTTTAGAGGAGTCGAGGATTGATGGGGCAATAAAATGCCCTACATACCGTTTCATAAGGCCACCGTAATATAGACAGTTACCCTGAATTGTGGGGTGGCCGTGGCTCAGGAGGTAGAGTGGGTCGTCCAATAATCAAAAGGTTGGCGGTTTGAATCCCGCTCCTAGTCAGTCTATTGTGTCCTTGGGCAAAACACTTCATCCTCCTTGCCTCCAGTGCCACTCACACTGGTGTATAAATGCTCGGTGGTGGTTGGAGGGGCCATTCAGCGTGAATTGGCAGCCACGCTCGGACCACCACCAGAGGGAGAATGTGAGAATGAATGAATAATGGATCAATAATGTAAAGCGCTTTGGGTGCCTTGAAAAGTGCTATACAAATCTAATCCATTATTATTATTATTATTGAATTGGATTGTTGGAGTTGGAAAGAGCAGCAGGGAGAGTGTGGGAGGAAGAAGTGACAGAGTATATGAGAAAAGGAGAGGAAGGGGAGGAAAATGGGGGGGGTGGAGATGACTGGGCATTCAGTAGTAAGCATGAGAGGGAAGAAAAATGTTCACTCCATCTGTATAATGTGACACAAAACATAAACACAACCATGAGTAGAAAGGGCAAAAAAGAAATAAAAACAATTAAATTGAAAGCTAGAAAGAAGGAAAAAATGTGTGACTAAACTGTATATCAAATTAATTAATCTAGTTTGTGTTCTGAACAATGTGAAAAAATGTCCAGATCATGATATTGAGATTAAGGTTTCTTCTTAAGCCCTTTCTTACACGACAAAAATGACAAAATTCAACACGTGTTTGTTGTAAAATATAGATTATGTTGAGCAACTGCCCAAACACAGAACTTATTTAAAATATTCTGTCTTTTCACAAATTATGCATTTGTCTCTCTTACAGCTGCTGTTATTACTGTATGAGATTTAATGGACTAAGAACACCATTGTGAATGGATGAAAGTAGATAAATAAAGGCCCACTAAAAGGCCAAATCCAACAGGCAGGATGAATTTGTGAAATGCAAACTTACACTGAATACATTAACAGTCAAGGATGTCTCATTTTAGTTCAATGACCACATACAGCCCAATTTGATTTCAAGTGGGTCGAACCAGTAAAATAACAGCATAATAAACTATAAATAATAATGGATGCAAATTCTGAGTGAAAACATTTAAAGGTGCTGTACAGAGAATTAATTTAAAGTGGACTGCAGCGATGCCTTTGGCCAGAATCGGTGGTGTTTTTAAGGTACAAAGACTCCGCTTCCCGTGACCACTTGCTCTACTGTCATAAGGGCAGAACTCTGGTAAACTCGTGCGTTTGTTTTGAAGCTAATGAATGAAGAGCTGATCCTCTTTACAACTCTGCATTTCTTTTTTAATCACAGCAACTTGCAGGGTGCAAAGTGATGACTGAAACGAGACAACAAGTAAACTTCATAAAGTCTGTTTGTTGCGTAGTTTAGTAACTGGCGTGAAAACGAAACCTAATTTGGATGTCCGACTGCTGCTTCTATGCTTCTTTTTCTCCAGAGCTCCAGAACATTATTCACAGACCGGTGCTATAAGACGTGTCCCAATAATATACATTTGCACTAGCTTTTCCACAAAGTATTCAAGCATTGTCAGAAATTACTTCAGTCATTCAACCTTCATCATTCTGCATTAGAAGCAACACAGCATTCGAAGTGGCTGACGGAACGCCTCACACACTGATGACATCTTGCCATCCTAGTTTATTAGTGTATTTTTTTTAATCTTTTATTATGTTTAATTGTATTTATTTTATTGTACAGCACTTTGGTAACCTCTGTGGTTGTTTAAATTTGTGCTTTTATAAATAAATATGGATTGGATTGGATCATTCTGCATTAGCAGTTCAGTGCTAGCTGCTTCAGCCCTCTGCATTCACAGTATTCTACTTTAATAAGTGCCTTGTTCCTGAAGGGCAGTTTAGTATCCAGATCCCAGCATGAACATTAAACTCCATACTGAACAATTTCACTCTCACCTTACAAAGCTGTTAGTTTGGACTGAAACAATGCTCCAAATAAAACAGATTACCGACTCCACAGAGCTAGCCATGCGGCTAATGCAGAAGCGTTTACTAAGTGTTTGACTAAGCTCCAAGAAGACACTACTATAGTAAAATACAATGTTCCAATGCATATGAATAAAGTAAAGAAGCATTCTGTACCTGTGTAGAAGGATGATGGCCAGCTCCAGCTCTGTTTTCATTCCTTTTAACTCCATTAGTTCTATCCATTGGTTCAATGTACAGGTTTACCGGTGTTTTAGTCCATCATCTATCCCTCTCCCATTTATCTTTCTTTTTCTTTCTAGCCAGTCCAGCTGCAGTTCCAATGTCCACCAACACAATTAAACAAATCTAACAAATCCCTTTCTTTAGGAAAAAGGACAGATCCTATTGGTCACTCATTCAGTTTACTTCTCACTGAACTCTGCCAGTTGGTGTGGCATTGTAGTGACGTAAATCTGCCATAAATCAGTCCATTCTTGTCTGACCTGACCAGGGAAGCTGGAAATAGCATTTGGAAATAACCTATTTTGGTGCTGATAATCTCATTTTAAATTGCGGACTACGATCAGGCATATATATGAAAATGAGACTTTTTCAAGATCATAAAAAAGTCTGTGTAGCACCTTTAAATTACATGATGAAAATATTTACATTTACAAACAAGCCTTTCAAAAAAAAATGTGAATAATCAATAATCATGAACACCTGAAATTTCTTAAGAGAAGTAAGTGCAATGATACTAAATGTTTTGTGTTTTATAGATCCACTGTGATCTGTAAATTGTAATGCACATGTGTAAATGACAAGCTGAGGAATGATATTGTTAAAATCGCACTTTTACTTTTTTGCAAGAAAATAAAGAGAAAAATTTGGAGTTATTATTTATAGGTTATTAAATTATTATTTTACTAGTCTGGCCTACTTGAGCTTTATGTGACCCTTGAACTAAAATGAGTTTGAGTTCCTTGGTCTACAGGCTTTGTTGTCATTTGTGTTGCCAATGTGTATTATTTCCAAACATCACTTTTCAGTCCAGTCAAAACATACTGGTTGACTCCTATACATTAAGTTAATACTGTTGTCTCAAAGTGTCACCTTCTCCTGTGGGTTATTCATGTGATTAGTCAAGGTCAAACCGACATCCAGCACATCGACTTAAAAAGATCTGAAGTCATGTAACCTCTCGTTCCCAGCTGCTCCTCCATTTCTTGGCCTGGGTGCAATTCCCCTCTTTGTACACTAATTTTCCACCATTGCTCGATTGTCAGCTTAAATAAAGGCATGACAAATACTTTTCTGGTCATAAATAGAACTGAAATTGGGCTTGAATGCTATTTAGGAGTGACAGTTTAAGAAACTCCAACAGTATCTGCCTCAGTGAACTAAAAATACAATCCTCACCCAGCTTTTATTGATTGCAGAGGATGAAAGGCTTTCGTTCCCCTGATGCTTGACGAACAATTTTATATAACCAGTGGCTAACAGTGAGGATTTAAGAGGTCAGAGGTCAAGAGCACAGAGTCCATATGCATGTGACAAATCCCCCTGTGTTCACAGGAAAAGTAAACATCAGGCAGCAAAGAAAGGTAAACACACACACAGTCACATAGACACACAAGTCTCCCTTACTCTCTGTCACGTGTGATGCCTTCAAGGGCAATTAATTATTGAGTGAGCCAACCACAGCACAGCTCCACCCGTCTGTGTGTGTGTTTGTGTGCCTCAGTGTGTGAGTGTGCATGTCTTTACATCACGCCTGCTCTCTCTTTGCACGTGTGTGGTTGCCATGACGACACAACCCCCTGAATGGATAGGGGCGTGTTACATCAGAAAGCAAAGAACTAGGGACGAGAGTCAGATTTAGATTCTTGTCTTGTCTTCGTCATTCATCTTCCTAAATAGGATCCATGTTCAGAACATAATTATTAAGAGTGATTGTTTATCAGTCATAATTCATTTATATAAATATGATTACTGAGTTCATTTTTTGTCTTTACTCATAGGACTAAATTGGATTAAAGAGAATGAAAACAGAGGGTTCATCACCTCTTCCTGACTCCACCTTTCTGCTCACATCTGCTCCATTCTTATTGGATTCCACTGTTTTATTTCCTTTCCTCCTGATGTATAGACAACATTTTATCTGTCATTCTGGCCATAAATAGATCTGAATAGTTGATTCATTTGTAATTTTAGCACAATAAACATCAATCTAATGCAGAAACATAGACATTTCACAGACTACAGCCTCTCAGATGTGATGTTTTGATGGTTGTTTGTTTTTGTTGTTTTTCTTTTTTAACTAGCTTTATGTATGAATTCAGAGGTTTCTGTTTGGCAAATGTTTCATTACGCTGACTTAGAGACACATGACCGTAAAGAAGAAAAGAGGATATATGGAAAGCATGTAGCCACATTGACATGCTCCACTTGTTTATGAGGTTTAAGCCTCAAGGGTTTTGGTTGTCTGCATTTTGGCTTTGTGGTGCTAGAAGCTGCCATATTAAAATGAAAAACCACTGAAATTTCATTCACAGCTTCTCTTATCTATCATGTGTTACCATGTGTCATCATCTTTTCCAGTCATTTTCTCTTTTGGACCACTGTGTCACATCGGTGCCCAGACGTTTGTCAGGTTTTTCTGTTTTGTTTGTCTTCCTGTTTTATTTTGTCAGTCTCCCTTCTGTGTCATGCCTGCTGTCTTGACTTCCTGTTCCCTAATCCTCTCCACCTGTGTGATTACCTTTCCCCGCCCTAACGTGTTGCACCTGTATCTCATTGTCTCCCTCTCCCCATGTGTATATATACCCTCTGTTTCCTTCTCACAGTTGCCAGTTCGTAGCCTCGTGTGTGAGATACCTACCAGCAATTTACCGGTCTGTTTGCCTGCCTGCGTTTCGACCTGGTTTTCCTGACATCTCCTGAGTTTTTCACCTCACCCCTGTCTGTACTTTTGCTACCTGTTGGACCTCACGGATTTTGACCCTTCGCTTGTTATGGTACTCTGAGCTAGCCTTATCCATATGTCCTGTCGCCTCTCTGACTGCTTTTTGTGTATGACCCGGCTTTGTTTACTGACTGTCCTCTGCCTTTTCCCAGTTGGGGTTTTGGAGTTCACTCCATGGTGTGTGAATCGTGTTCCGACCCTGATTCTGATTCCTGTAGGAGACCGGATATTAGAAGAAAACTTGCTCCTGGATTATTGTGTTGTGGATTTTCCCCTTATTGTTAATGAACTGTATTTTACCCTTGAATCGGTCTGCATTTGGGTTCAGAGTTCGGACGTCACGTACTGATTAAATGAAAAAATACATAAGACATTTTGTAGACATTTCCTTGGGCTATAAGAAGTTTTTTTTTTTTTTTTTTTTAATAGTTTTTATAGGAAAAAACATTTGTTAATAAACTGTAAAAATATTTTGGATGTAATATGTTGTATTTCAACATAGTTCTTTAAAAATCACTTGCACCAACTTAATGTTGGCAATTACAACAGGTTAGGTACGGACAATATTTCTTCAACCCCACTGAAATAAAAACAAAACTGTTAAAATGACAGGAAATAAAGCTCAGTTTGTTCTTTATAAATGTTGAGTTTATTTTGTAGATTCAGCTCAGCATGCACTGATGTTCTATGTTGTTGGACTACATTTAGCACTGATTACAGCACACATTCACTATGGCATTGTTTTGATAAACGTATCCAACATCACAGCATTTATTTATTTATTTTTGACACAACGAACCTAAACCTGACCAACTGAACCAACCCTCGATCATAACCCTGCCCCCGCAGGCTTGTACTGTTGGCACTAGGTATGATGGGTAATCAGTTCATCCTCTCTCATTGCACTCTGATGTGTCCATCACTCTAGAACAAGGTCAATCTGGACTCATCAGACTGCACGGCCTTCTTCCATTGACACACAGTCCAATATTTATTCTATCAAACTAATGTTGTTTAAGAAATGAGAAGATACTCACTGCATCAGTTAGAGTTAAAGAACATGTTGTAAATGAAAGATATTAATCACTGCAGTAAATATCCAGTGGAAGGATCTGCAATATTTGCTGAGTTAAATCCAGGTGGGGATTTTTTTTTTTTTTTTTTTTTTTTATTGACCTCGCTGTGTATTTATCTCTGAGGTCTACAAACATTATTAGTTTTTCTTTCATATTCTCTTAAGATTCATTTTATCTGAATCAATTAGTACACCATTTTGCTTTGTTGTAAGATTTCTTTCATTTATCCTCGTGTTTATCTTTTCCCTCTTCTCTGTTGCTGGCTTTAGTCATTGTACAGAACATCATCTGGGCATCTCACTGTGTTCTCTCATGTTTTATTCAGACAAGTGAACTGAGGTGTCCCATTTCCCACTGGCAGTGGCAATGGCAACCATCTTGGTTGAGGGCACTGTGTCTTGGCTTGAGCCTTTTTCATTATTTTTTTTTTTTTATATTATCCATCTGCTTAGATATGAAAAGGAAGAGCACATGCAAACACTCACTGAGATGTGCCCTAGATTCTAGTCTCAATGGATGGAAGTCAGCACTTGTATCAAGTTTTCATGTTCCGATGCTGAGAATTTAGCTTCATCAACTTCTCAAATCTGACTGTAATCATTTTCCAATAAGCAAAAATCAAGGGCTCAGACTATTCTCAGACTAAAGCCATACAAGTATTTTCATTTGTTTTCTCTGACACTTTATTATTTCTTATCATAATATTATTGATTCTATGGTATAATTTCTCACTGCTCAAATATGGTTGGATTTTTCCAACATTTTAGAGAGAGGAGGTATATTAAAAGGTATTGTCACATTTGAGACATTACAACCTGCTGACACTTGCATATATTGCTTAAAAATGATTACAATTCTTATAATAATCAAATACTTATACACATTTCTGGTTGTCAAGAGAAATTAACATTGATTTAAAGCCAGACAAGAGCCTTCATTTGTAGTTTTCCTCAACATATAGTACAAAAAAAAAAAAACCTGAAAAGGGTATTTATCATCACTCATGTTTTTGTTGTATTTTAAATATATGTATATTTTTTTAAAATAAATATTATTCTATTATTGATTTTTATTTAACATTAAACATCAAAGTGGTATAATTTACCCAAGCTAAAATGTAACCATTTGTTTAAGCAATGAATTTTTCACCTTTGGCAGGCTGCAACCTACAAAAATGTTGACATTTTTAGTGGGAAAAAATGACTAAAATTGCTAAATTAACGAGTTAAATGAATAGGTCAACTGTAAAACTTAGATTCAAAGCCAAACAAGTGATTTTATTTGTGAGTTTGGGACATAGTCTAAATATTAGAAAAATAAAACTAGAACTTATTGTTACTTATTCTATTCTATATTTTACATATGTATTACTATTTGTAATCATTTTCATTAATAGTTCTCAATAGCAAAGAAATAAGTCTGGTATCATTTCTGGATCAAATCTGCTGAGTTTTTGATACATGTTACAAAAAAGCAACATATCATATTTAAGGGGTTGCAAAAATGCAAAAATCTTGACGTTTTGTTCAAAACATACTAAATTTTTTACAATAAATACCAGTTTCCAGTAACATTTTGACTCATTGATCTGTCTGTGCATCTTTCTATACATTGAAGTTCTCATCTCTCTGGTGCTGATTTCCAAAGACGTAGTGTACTCTGTGATCTAGTTCATTGACATGATTTATTCATGCCAATGCCAAGCAGAGTGCATCACACAAAGGGATGTGCTGTAACCAGGGGCAACAGGGAGGACACTGAGGTGAGGGATAATTACAGGTGATTATACACAGCTCCAGTAAAACATAACGTCCAGTGTCACATGACAATATCAGGATAAAAGGAGAAATTCAATAGAAGAAACCTTGAGAAAGTCCAAACTTACTGGTAAAATGACTGACTTGTGAGCCGAGTCATTTTTAAGATGAAATTACAACAGAAGCAGCAAGCTCACTCTGATTCCTCTGTTGTTTACAGTCAGCCAATATGATCATTGAAAATTAACGCTAAAGACAAGAAAGTGTTGATGACAACAGATATCAATATGACAAAACATTCTGCTTGTTTTACATTCAATCATTCAGCTTGTAAAAAGTCCAGTAATAGTGTCAGGGCTCATATTTCACCAGATATGGAATAAAAGATTTATCCTTGATCATCCATAAAACTGGAACACATTTGTTCTGAAATAACACAACCTTCCTCTAAACAAAACAGATTCCAATGACATACAATGAAAATAGCATATAGTAATATGCATGTTTGTTTAATACAAATCTATTTACCCCTTGCTACTGTTGTGTATCACAGGAGTTATGAACTGCAGCCAAAACTTAAGAAATCTTGAGTTGACTGACTAAAAAAATGAATAAAGCTGGTTTTGAAACTAACTGAAATGTAACTACACAATAGCAATACTTTTGTATTTTTAAGCAAAAAGCCAAAGTTGCAGCTTCTCAGATGTGAGAATATATTTTCCTTGTCTTTCATTTGTGATGTTTATTAAAAAACTGAATATACTTGGGTTTTGTGTTGAGACTTTTTTTTCTATTCAGTGGGAATCAAGAAGAATTTAAGGTAAGTAGGATGGTTTCAGGTTGTAAAAGCCTGTTTTAGTGTCACAAAACACTGCATAGGGATGCTAAGTGTAAAGATGTGCTAAAGAAGGGACTAAAACTCAACAAACTGCAGTAACTGCGTTCATTCAGCAGCATCCAATCAAGTCTAAATGTTGTTTTAAAAGTTTTTCCAATAAGACAGTCACTAAGAAGGAAATGTAGAGAAAACACAAAAGTAATTCTAAATGTTCAGGTTGTAAAGTTTGTATGTAATGATCTCCCTCTCCACTAATGTGTCTTATTAAACATTGCTTTCATAGGTTTCCCTCTGCTCCTGGTTTCCACAGTTACCAGTTTCTGACATCTTGTGCCGCCCGCCACCCCCTTAATTTCCGTTAACATCTGCCACTGAATCACACATCTATTTCAGGCCTCAGACCCTGTTGATGTCTCAACTCAGAGAAACCGCCACCAATTCAGACAAAACACTGTGAAAGTATTCTGCAGATTTAAGCCAGTGGGATTAAAAAGAAAGGCTTCCAGTGATTTCTGTATTGATCCATATTAGTGCAGATTTATAGTAAAGGTAACACTTTACTATAAATCACTCTACTAAACAACACTAGCATTGTGGACAGATTTGATATATTATAGCACTGTACTGCACTGCAAAGGAGTGCAACATTTCATGACATATATCAATTTTGTAAACTAAATTAAGAAATAGGTAAAACAACTGTATTTATCTTTAACCTAATACAAAAAGAACTTGTCTTGTTCTGTGTTACATTCACATCTGTCCATGTTTGTGTTGCCTTAGTGCACATTTCCTTCCTTCACTTTTGTAAAACAACACTAAATACCCAAATAATGAAAACTAGTCCCATAAAAATGAGAACTGCAACACAATATAAGTGATAGCCTAGTGCATAAGAAAAAATGTTTTTCTGTTGTCACATGGTAATATGATGTCACACAGCACTAATACACTGTAAGCAGATATAATGCCATAGTAAAATAGTTATTAAAGCTCTATAGTTCTGTAGCTCTTTCCTCTCAGTCAAAATCAAACAATTAAATGTAAAGATAATGAGTCTGATGGACTTTTATAATGTTCTGGCTCACAAAGCTTCTTACGAACAATGGGTTCGTATGCATCTCCCGGTTCATACGAGTTTTGGAGTTCGTAGACCTTTGTGGAGGGAGCAGTAGTTTACAGCCATCTTATGAAGTCAGTACAGCTGCTGTTCAAAACGCAAGAGCAACTTGAGTCTGCCATGAGAAAATGATGTGATTTCGTGTGGTACAAACATCATACAGTTGTCATGGTCTTCGTAAGGATGCCTTGGGGCCTTCCTGCATCAGACCTATGGCCACTTCACGAGTTATTTTGTCATAAGATGAATGTACGTCAGCCCTACATGAAACTCACAGTGCTCTCAAGTCGATGGTAGGAAGATCTTACGCTGTTTCAGAATATTTAGATCGGTATATAAACAGTGGCCATGTACTAAAAGTCCTGTGTCGTGATCATCACATTCAAGATGGTAATAATGCCCACAAGACTGAAACTTCTACAGCTACAAGATGAAGAGGAGGAAGATCCAGCGGTTGTGGCCGCTATTTTGGTCTGACAGCAGCTGAAGAGGATGGACATTCTAAAACGCTTAACAAAAAAAAAGCTTAATGTAGTTTAATGTCCCAGAACAGTGATCAATCATCACCAAAGTTCATGTGGACATCTGTAGTCATGTGGACTTTCACGTCTGCAAAAAACTTTACATAGTTTAATCTTAGAGTACTGTTCACTCATTATTTCATTCATTCATTCATTCATTTTCTGAACTGCTCGGTCCGGTCACAGAGGCACTGGAGCCTATCCCAACATTAGAGATGTCTACGCATAATTTGGTGATTATTGATGCTTTTTTCAGACATTAAACTACGTTAAGCTACTTTTTATTAAGTGTCTTAGAATGAAGTGCGTTTGATGTGTTTGGGATCATGCGCTGTCCGTGGTGCTGAAATACACATTATTGTAAACTACGCAGGAAAACTGACCTGTACTGTTAGAAATCAGGAGTCATAATAAGACATCAGATGAAGACATTTGAAGTAGAAGGTATAGGAATAAAACAAAGGTACACAAGAATAACAAAGGGAAGTGAATGTTACAAACACTAACCGTCCAACACGCACATCCATCACCCTGATCCTTGTCCCTGTGGATTGTGCATTATCTCTGCAGATTTGGTGTTGTTTCAAGCTTATTTTTCTGTTGATAAAACACTTTCACTTCAGCACCATATGCTTGAGTCTAGTCATTCACTCCATCTTGAAAATTTGTATTCGACCCCCTCAAAGAACAATGCACTACTGCCGATAGAAACTCCTTACGTCCACCTTAAGAAAGCCGTGCAAATCTCTGTCTAAGTCCATTCATATGAACACTGCAAGGGACCCCTAATAACACCATAATGTGTTCTTGTAATCTACTTGTGGCCACCGCAGGAACATGTGGGTTCTGGAAAGGCCTCCTGATCCACAAACGCTGGGTGTTGTTCTTACGTAGTTCATAAAGCATTCGTTAGTGCGCCACGTGAAAGGGGGTTTTGTACTGTGTTTGTGGAAAATCTTGGACAAGATCACTCACCTGGCTACGAACTTAGGAATGGTCCTCGAACACTCCATTCTTATAAGTCCACCTTGAGATACGAAATGGTCCATAAATCACTTGCATGGTGTTCCTAGCCGTTTGTAATGGCATTTGTGACTGAGGCTAAAGGTAAAGCCCCTTTTGGGTATACTAGACATACCCAAATAAGCCAGGTTTCCATGTTAAGATAGTAGTCACACCCAGGCCACGTTTGATCACATAATCAGCGATTGGTAATTACAGCTGTCATTCACATTTTTTTTACCCTCCTACCAATCAGAAAACTGTTGCAATTAGTCAAAAAACTGCCTCATTGGGTAGATTTTCTATAGCCTGAAAATGCAGGAAAGGAATAGATGCAAAAGTTTCACGTTATCTCAGAGCATTGAAAATGCTGTAAGGCAGGGGTGTCAAACTCATTTTATTTCAGGGGACACATACAGCTCAAGTGGGCTGGACCAGTGAAATAATAGGCATACAAACCTATAAATAATAATCCAAAATGTTCTCTTTGTTTTAGTGTGAAAGTAAAATTACATTATGAAAATGTGAATATCGTGAACAATCATGTGCACCCTGATATATCTTTCATATATCTTTCAAGCACAATTTCAACAATATTATGTCTCAGCTTATTATCAACACAGATCACAGTGGATCAGTGGAAAACTTTTAGTAACAGGCATTATGTTGTTAAAATTTCACTTGTTTTTCTGAAGAAAATTGTGGGTTTTTTTTATATCTGTTCAGATTATTCACGTTTTAATGTGACGGGATAATTTGTAAATGTAAATATTTTCATAATGTAATTTTACTTTTTTCACATTAAACCAAAGAGAAAATTTGGAGTTGTCATTATTAATAGATTACTATGTTATTATTTTACTTGATATCACATTGATCTGTATGTGGCACATGAACACCCTTGACTGTTAATATTTTCAGTGTAATTTTTACACTTCATAAATTCATCCCCTGGGCCGAATTGGACCATTTGGAGAGCCAGTTTTGGCCAATGGGCCATATGTTTGACACCCCTGCTGTAAGGGAATTATTGCACTGCAATGTAACTGTAAAGTATTTTAGAATTTCCTATTTTCAGTGGACAGTAAGAACAGATCATGTAAAGTTCAATCAGTGCTGTCCACTGTCCAGTGCATTTCTCTCACTAGCAGATATAAGGAGTTTATGCAAAACACAGCTGTCAGTGCTGCTGAAAAAAAACCTCCATAAGTAATGTATGAGTGAAATGTATCACATATTATGCACATATTATGCTCTTATATATAATGTTACCTTAACCTGCAGAGATAATACAATATTCTATCTGATTTTCTTTTCTTTTTTTTTTTTTGTTACTAATTTTGCTTTTCATTTTAAACTAGAGTATGATGACAAAGCTAAAAGCCAAGATGATGAGTAAATTATGTCAGTGGCCTGACTTTCCACTAAAAACAATGTGTTCTAACAATAGACTACCTTGGTGTGTGAATATTTTTGCATTATCTGAGTGTCTGATATGTGTTTAACATTAGACATTAAACATTATCTGTTTATGATGAGCTGCTCTGAGTCCTTGAAATCCACAAATGCTCAGATTTAAGACAAATAATGAGAAAATTCTGCAAAAACAGCTCATTGGAAGGACTAAAAGTACACAGTGGTCCGTCTTAGACTGATTGCATTACATTAAATATATCCGGTTGCTTCAGTGGACAGGTACAGAGAACATTTCACACTCCACATCATCAGTCAGCCTTCAGGATGCTCTCGATCTCTGTTCCTGTACTTTTTAGTTTTATTTCCTGTTCTGTTCTGCTGCAGTGACACAGTTTACCCCCTTGGGAATCAATAAACATAATCTCCTCTTTATGTCAGCATGGCTTCATCTGGAAAATGGAACAAACACACAGGAATTTGTCTGTGATGACAGTCGGGGGCCAAACAGATGTGAAAAAAAAAAAAAAAGCAGAAAGATTCTGCTTTCATGTTAGCATTGAGACTTAAAGTTTCTAACGTTGACATTCTCAGGGCCATGTAAGTGCATGAAATGTGTGAAATAAATAGTGTTAGCACTGATTTTTACTCACACTTTCTCAGAAATCACACTGGAGATTAAGCAGCAGGGAACAAGCAAGAAAAAGTCACTGTGCGTTATTTGGTGTTTTAAGTTTTTTTATCAGGCAGCTAACATAAAATACATGGATATAAAACTGTGGTTTACAAATATTAAATGTAATATGATGAATTGGTAAGAGTTTATTAAGCTCCTTGTTGTTTTTGTCTTTTCATATCACTTAAATGGAGGGACTTAGTAAAACTTAAAATGATTATAGTGATGCCAGAGGGTCAGGTCCATTTTATCATCTGGTAATTTTGAAATGGTTTATCTTGATCTGACCTGATACCTGTAACATCCTTCATGTTGATGTTAACCTTTGTCTCACACCTTCACTTAGCATAGATGCTGCACTTCATCTTCTTACATGGGCTCCAACCTCTCTCAGAGCTTTTACAACAACTTGTGACATAGAATCCCTCGGATCAGATGACTGTTCATGGTTGGCTGACCAACACCTCACAATGAACACAACAACATGGCTCAATGTGTGAAAATAGCTTAAAATGACCCATGTTTATGAACATCTTACCACCACTAGAGGGTGAATTTGAAAGTGAATTAATCCATTGATCAATAATGTAAAGAGCTTTGGGTGCCATGAAAAGCACTACAGAAATCCAATTCATTATTATTATTATTATTCCCCGTGTGCTTGCATGTAATGCAAGGCACAGGGGACTATTGTTCATCATATTTATTATTATTATGATTATGACTTATTATTATTATTATACAAAAAACTTTGAAAAAAAATGCGGCCCACACCGTTGGAAATACACCACAACATGTAATT
>JAPQRP010000012.1:3533712-3547647 GCA_037367295.1 Apogon hyalosoma | reverse complement strand
TTCATTAGCTTCAAAACAAACGCACGCCTTTACCAGAGTTCTGCCCTTACGACAGTAGAGCTAGTGCTCATGGGAAGTGGAGTCTGTCCCTTAAAAACACCACCGATTCTGGCCAAAGGTGTCACTGCAATCCACTTTAAACAAATTCTCTGTACAGCACCTTTAATATTTTTTTTAATTTTCAATTTATTGTAAATTACCCTCCATCTCCCACTTTTAAGGTACTTTGAGAATTACTGATGCAGTTGATAAGAATGTCTCAATGTTTTTTGTAAAACGATGATAGCAACATGTGAATATATTCTCTACATTATTCATCCTAATTGTTAAAGCATGGCAAATTTAACAACACCAGCTAACAAAAACACTCAAATAAAAATAATTTGTAGGTTATTTGTTAATTAGAATTTTGGTTGATTTTTATCCAATAAAATCACCTCTTTTGAGACTAAAGAAGCACAGTAGTTGTTACGCTATCAGCAGTTACACTGTATCAATGAGCATCAATCAGTCAACTAATATAGCAGTTTGTTGATTATAGATTATTGGCTGCAGAAGAAGTGTGTAAGCACATTAATGGAGACCATTAATCATGTAGTTAACAGTTTGCTGCTGCAACTGAGGCATGAAGGGCAGGAAGCTGCTTCATTAGAGAAAATGTAATAAGAGCCAAACTGGCCCTTTAGGTGATGAAGTCAGACAAACTGGGAGCTATTTATTCCCAGAAATATTTTCTAATGGTTTAGGGTGTTAGATTGTCATTGTTATGGTAACTACTATACATGACAGTGATGGAATGAGATGGATGTATGGTCATGGTTTTGGCCTGTGGAAAAAATAGCATGACATCCTTGCATACTCATTCACTTTCTTTCTCTTACATTTTTTTCTCTCTGACACACACACATGCACATGCAGTTTCTTGTTTACTTCTTTCTCAGTCACATATATCAATATACATATCCCACTCATATTCAAGAACACAACATCCAAACCTCATTTACTTTAGTTACTCACATACCTCTTTCTCCAGGAAAACCTGGCTGCCCAGGCAGACCAGGAATACCAGGCTCTCCAGGCTCTCCACGAAAGCCAGGTGTTCCTGCATAGCCAACACCAGGTTCCCCAGGGCTACCAGGACGGCCCTTTGAACCTGGAAATCCTGGGAAACCTTTTTCTCCAACTGTGCCAAAACCAGCATCACCCTGGAAAGGAAAAAAGAAAATTAGCAGCACATAGAAAAAGACAGGAAACATCTCATCATTCCTGGTTTTGTTAAACTTATTTTTCTGACTTTCTATGAATACAGCATGTCTTAATACTCACTGGGGGTCCAGGAGATCCAGGGAAACCAGGAAGTCCATCCCGGCCAGGCTTTCCTGTTTCACCTGTAGGTCCTCTTGGTCCAGGCGCTCCAATCTCTCCTTTCACTCCTAACCCGAGGTTGGGGTAGTAAGAGGTCCCCTTTTCTCCCTTACGGCCAAAGATACCCCTCTCTCCAGCACGACCCTGGGGGGGTAGGCAGGATAAACGATAGAGGAGTCAGATTTTTGTGAAATGTACCTTAAAACTAACCCATATAAGTTCTGCTCCTGTATAGTTTGAGTGATCATACTTGTCAGTTAAAACAGAGATCTATGTAACAATAAACTTACAGGAGGTCCCTGAGGACCGCCAAAGCCAGGTGAACCAGAGTCACCAGGCTCACCCTTTTGTCCAGGGAAGCCAGGGCTGCCATTGGTTCCAGAGGGTCCAGATAACCCTGGCAATCCCGGACCACCATCTCCCACGCAGGCACAGTCACCTGGATCACCTGAAAAGGGGGAGAACAGGTAGAGTCTAAAAATATATAAAGTATATGCAGAAGAGTGGTAATGACAAGGTATTTTCTGCCATTTTGTTATCAGATCTTTTTTTAAACGACAGAAATGTCTACCATATTTACAGACTATAATACTGAGGGAATCCATCATAATTTTAAGAAGTTCCCACACAACAATCTCTAAATCCACAGCTGAGTCTTGCAGCTGTCTGATTACTTATCTGGGAGAAATGTCCCATGTCAAATAATCAAGTTCACCACTTTAACCAGACTCCTGAAAATCTAAAACTGTATGTTTTGTTGTCATTGGTAATTCAAGTCTCCAGCAAAGGAAGGATTCTTTATTCCCAACAAAATTAAAACAGCTATGAGAGGTCATTTGTCAGAGGCAAAGACACTCCAAGACTTACACACTACAAGCACCTAGTGTAAGTCAATGCAAACAAACTGGGGGAATGTTTGTTTAATCTACAACAGGTTTAGATTAGAGTTTTGATATTTCTCATAAATGGTTTGTTTGTACATGCACTGTGTTTGTCCGAATTGGTAAAATATCCTGGTTCATATTTGCCAGTTTAAGCAAATAGCCTAAACATTCATTCACTTCGTATGATGCCCTTATAAATCTGTAATCTCTGTAAATTTGGTTCTGCAATTATCGTCATTAGCTGAGCGTGTTGCTTTTCTTTTGTTACATTAAAGTGACAGCTAAAACAGAAAATCTAAACCAAAACTAAAGTAGCTACTGAGTTAATAATGTCCAACTCTAAAAAATTACACTTTGTGCATTTGAAGGTGTTATTACTTTGTTATTTATAATTGAGTAGTTTATGAAGATATGTGTAAACAGTGATACACAAACTTGTGTGTGTACCTCTGTAGCCTTTGTATCCTATGGAACCCTGCTCCCCTCTGGCGCCAGGCAGTCCAGGCTGTCCAGGGATACTAACAGGGGCAGTCCCGGGACCTGCAGTGACACAAACAGATACAAAGTTAAGATCAGTCATTTGAACGGAAGTTCCATGAACCACCAACAGTTCTGTGTGTTTAAGATTTCACACTGTTTGATCTTAAGCCAAATTATGTGTACTGAATCTAGTAATGCTCCTGTCTTGAAGGGTCTCAGTTATTATTATATGCACTTTCCTCTAAATTTAATGATCTGAGCAGGAATACTTGGTGTCACAGTGTGAAATCCAGGTTAGTTTATTTGGTCAGTATGCATTATAAAGATTTAAGCTGCTTTTGCAAGATGACAGATGCTTTTTTATTTATTTATTTTTTAAAAAGCATGATAACATTTATATCTTAAAATGAAATATAAATCAGCTTTATACTTAGTATGAACTAATTCAATGATTTTACATTGACTCTAAAGACTAAGAGCTACAGTATTTGCCAAAGCAACATGCATAGCATCTGGCAGTTTGGCACCTACACACAATACAAACAATACATGTATCTAATTCTGAATGAAATTATTTATTAAATGCCTTACATACAGTGCAACTACATCCTCAAAATAAACCAAAATGAAAACATTTTGTTACAGGTCTTTCACTCTAATGTGCTTGTGCCAAAAAAGAAAAACAAACCCTGTTGCAAAGGCTGCTGCCATGCATTGATGTCCATGTAAAATCATTGAATTTACGTTCAGAGGCGACACCTTGTGGCCAATGGTGAGTAAAGCAGCTTGGAGTGGAGAGACCCTCCCATCCAAGTCTGAAGCTTATAAGATTCTGCGCTCTTTTCAGCTATACTTACCACCACACCCTGCATAGAGGACAGCATAAAAAGGAGCATTTTGGCAGGTAGATACTGCCTGCTGGAAGTTGTGTTTGTTGTTTTAATTTAGCTGAGGCAGGCTTAATATTGCCATGGCGATCATAGCAATATAGCTGCCTTTATGATACCTGGATATGGCCTGGACAACTCAGGATAGATGACGCAGGGTTCAACGGACAAGCCTTGGAGGACAGTAAAGTCAGTCAGCCATGATGTGGAAAAGTCTATATCTGTTTTGTACTTTTACCAATAAGCTCACTTGAATGGCTGGTAAAACTGCAAAACACATTTTAACATTATTTTAGAGCACAATTTTGGGCAAACTGTGGCTCTGAGAGTGTGAGAGTGAGGTTGTTTCCTAAACTAGAAAATGCAGTTTTTTCAGAATTTTTTCCATAAAAATACTTGTAGCTATATTACTTCTTGAACAAACAGCACCAAAAGGACTTTAACGACAAAATAGTAGATCCATAACAACAACTCAAGGTTGAAATATTATCATATTAAGAATCTAAAGCTCTGTTTTTTGTTTGTTTGTTGACTCCTGCTTCATTTCAAAATGTTTCTTCTCTTGTCCACCTGTGCATGAACAACACAGCTTTATGAACTGGTTTTGTGTGAACATACTGGATGGGCCCTGAGGTCCAGGAAGGCCAGGGGGTCCGGGGAGACCAGGTGCACCAGGCTGTCCTTCAGGGCCAAAGCTTGGCAAACCTGGATTTCCTTTCTCTCCCACTGGACCTGGAGTTCCGGGAAACCCTGGAAGTCCAGGACGGCCTTCATATGTGGAGCAACAAGACAGAAGATAACAGATATCACTGGTTGACTGAAGTGGTTGAAAATAGCTGCATATTTTCTGACTTTAAAAAATGGCATTTTCATAGAGGTCAGTCTCAGAATGCGGGTTAAGCAAAACTCTGAGTTTAAACATGAACTCTTAGTGTCAAACTCAGAAATTTGGCTTCAGAAGAGCTGAGTTAATTCATCAAAGCTGAATATGGGGACAATTTGTGTTTAAAAAAACAATCAAAAACTCAAGAGAAAGGGCCTGAGTGCTGCCCATTCTTTAAGTGTTCACCATAGATTTCCTTAATTTGGAAGAGGGAAGCCCTACTTCCTAATGTGAAGGCAGAACAGGAAACATCAAAAGTCAACAACAGACTCAGCAAACTGCACACTGTAGGTGACACAGATTCAATAATTTACAGTTAAAATTAAATTTTTCCTCAAACTGAAGCTCTTTCAGGTTAAAATCAGCAGCATCAGAACCATTTCTGTCAGCTTAAAATAGTAAATATACTCATTTAAGATGCAACAAAGAGTCAAATGGAAGCAGCTATAAAGTGATCTTTTATTATTTTATTAAAACAGATTCCCACTCTGTTCATTAACACTTTCAGTGCAGGAGATCTCACTTAATACCTTGACAACTGTTTTAGTGCAGGAAGCGTCAACCAAAAAAATCACAAGAAAAAACTGAAAATCCATAGGGAAATTATGATGTGTAATTTGTGAATGTGAGGGTTGAGACTGCAATTCAAATCAGTCACTGCAAGTACGTCATAAAGATTCATGTATGTGGTAGTATGGGGGTAAACATCATCTTAGCTTAAAAATGTTACTTGTGTTTATAAATGTACATAATGAATGCACATTTCCTTTGTGACTGAGTGAATGACAGACTGGCTGAATTACTGCTTCAAGCAATATGTTTGTCTGTGTGTATTACCTGTACCAAAACCACCACCTATTCCTGGTGGGCCAGGTGGTCCTGGTAACCCCGGATATCCCTGGTCACCGGGGGCACCAGGAATACCAGGAAGACCTGATTCACCTGGTAGTCCTGGATAGGAAAGAGAACAGGCACAACAAAATGGATGATAGACAGCCTCTGTTACAGTTATTATATGTTATTAGTCTTCCTGTAATGTTTGTGTTACCTTGAACAGCAGTGCCCAGATTATCAACAAAAGCAGGAGGCCCTGGTGGTCCAGGGTCTCCCTGGTCTCCCTAAAAACACAAAAATAAAAAAAATGCAGACTTAAGTTCACTTTGATTTATCTTTTTGCACATGCTGAACATATATTTAAAGCCTCACAAATGGGTTACATTATTACATTTGTTTTAGGCTTGTGAGGGGTTTGCAATTCACAGACATATGAAGCAAAAGGCACCAAAATAACCCGTTGTTTTGCCAGTTTGCTTATAAACTAATTGTGCTTAAGGAATAAAATTCATAGGACAGTTTGGAACTCACAGTTTAGATAACAATCTGTAAAAAGACTCATAGTACCCCACATCTGTAAGGTAAATATGAACTTGCTAATTTAGCATCATGACAGTAGATTAGCTCAAACATTTAAACAGTGGCCAATGGCTAAACTGGTTCTATGCAGGCTAACAAAATCAAAACTTCTACCACCACCTTCAAAAACAACAAAAAGATGTAGTTTTGTAAGTTTGTTTCCTGGGAAGATACTAGCTTAGGAATCACTGCATAATAAAAAAAAAAAAAAAAAAAAAAAAAAAAAAAAAAAAAAAGCTCATGCATATTTTAAAATATCTATCTTTTTTCCACAACAAAAAGGAAAACTTTAAAGCAAATTGTACAAACTGGCAAATTGTACAGGTTTCCGATTTAAACATTTTGTCTTTCCTGATTTATTCTCCTGATCTTGTCAGAGCATGCAGGAAAACCCATACACTCAGCTTCCACTAACCTTAGATCCAATGTATCCTGGTTGGCCGGGATAGCCTGGATTACCTCTGTATCCCTGTGTATGGAAACAAATGTAGTTACAATTTAATTCATAGATGAGTGGTTGAGCCATACATTTTTTCACAAATTTTTCTCAGCCATTTAGTCTACAAAAGGTCAAACATGTTAAACAGTATCAGACATCTGCGGAATTGTTGAGGTTGTTGGATTAAATTAAAGTCCATATAGCTCATTAACATTTGATATTTGGCTCTTTGCAAAATACATCAAAATTCAGTTTTTGAAAGCTTAGTATCTTGAATACTTTACCTGTTGTCCTGTAACACCTGGGACCCCATTTAAACCTGGAAAACCCTATTTGTGGAAACCAGAGATAATATTCAACACAAAAGAAGAAAAAAGAAAGGCAATTTGACTAAGGCAGAAAGTTATATTTACAACCACAACATGGGACTCTATACTGTATCCTAAATAAATGTCTAAGTGTATGAAGTAAATAGTTTCTTACTCTTGCCCCTGGGTATCCAGGAATTCCTTTCTCTCCAAGTTCACCTTTGTAACCAAAAGGCCCCTGCAAATATGTCAGCATCATGTGAGTAGAGTGTTTCTTACTTTTTACATATTGTAATGACTAAAATAACATTCAGTCAAACTCATACATCTGGAGGAAAAATAAAAGCACATACAGGTAGGCCAGGAAGGCCAGGAAAACCACGGAATCCCTTTGGACCAGGTTCACCCTTTTAGAAATAAACACAGACAGTGGAATCCAGTTAATAGTTGTGTGTGGGATTTTGGTTGTTGGATTTAATGTGACAGTAACAACACACTCAAAAGATACTGGTCAGGTATGTATGAACACAATTTCTTCACAGCTGAGAGAAATACCGTGTGGACCATGGTGAGATTAAAGCAGATTGTAGGATAATTCGACCAGGTAGAGTGAAGAGCAAGTCAAGATAAATCATTTAGATCATCCTCATACTGAGGATTAAAAACAATTGCCATCTTTGTAAAACTGTCATTAATATTAAGGTCATTTTCCAGAGCATATCTTACTATAACCGATCCAGACTTGCTAAAACGGTTGAGGTTACTTCACTGCAATAAACCAACCTGAATAGACCTGAACAAATAATAAAGTGATTCATTCAAGGTTTGACACAAATTCTGATAATAAGCTGTGAAAAATTCATATGATGATCGTGATTTCAAATGATCCTCACAATTTAAACCATAGTACTAAGGTCAGTGTTAAGCAAATAATGTACAAGATAGTGTTTAAAGCCAACAACACTGAAGAGGTCATAGGTTAACTTAAACACAGGCTGAATAACTTCAAAAATCCCTGTGTGCTTCATGGTTGGGATGATGCTCATTGAGTTACAAGCCTCACCCACTGTCTTCTGTACATTATGTTGATTACTGTGTCCAAACATTGAGAACATTGCTCAAAGAGGTCACATTCTGGCATAGTGGCTTCCTAGGTTATAACATGCAGCACTTCCTTTACTTCAGATGGTAACATTTTTGCCTCCGACATCTCTCTTAATTCCAGAGATGTTTTTCAACCTGTTGCACAGAATCAGTACCTTACCCTTGCACCATTTGAAGGCTATATGGTACCATGGTGTTCATATTTGTGTATTTTTTTGTTCTGAGGTCCATGGCAGCTTTAAATGTTTAGATAGAGACAAAATGGATAGTTAATCTTAAAGGACAGTGTGTGTAAAATAAAATAAAAAAGAAACTCTAAACTCATTTTGATACTAGACATCCTAACAAAGAGGTTCAGTTAACTGATCTAACAGATGACGAATATGTTGAAATTAAATGCTCAAAACTAAATAACTTATTGTGAATGCATATAGTCAAGGTGTGTGTATGTGATAAAATGGATTACAGACAATGAAACGATCAAATGAAATACAGAAAGAGCAAAAATATCATATTTCAAAGTCTGCTATGTGGTTTTGTAAAGAAAAGCTGGACTTGTTGGTTGGTTGTCTTTCACTCAAGAATTTAGGATTTACCATATGCATGAGTGAGAATCTATGCATGCATAAGAGCAGGATAGAGGCTTAATGGACACATTTTTGTTGAGATTAAACTTGAATCCTTTGTGTCACATGATGCCATCCCGAAAGCTGTGTTTTCCAACAAACCTTCATTCCTTTGTCTCCTTTGGGAAAACCCACAAACTCCACAACGCCATTGATCATTGGCTGGCCAGGGTCACCGGGCAAGCCCACATCGCCCTGGATACCGTAACCAAGGAAGAGACAGTTGTTTACACTGATCGATGCTGTAATGGGCACGAGGCGGAAAAGGGGGTGGTGGGGGGATGGACGGGGTGTTGGAGAGCAATCAGGGGAGACATGAGGAACTGTTGACCGGAGGACGACTCTGGGACTGTAAAGGGTGCATGATGGGAGGTGTGAGCGATGAGAGGGCTTTATGGTAATGAAGAGAGTGTCAGTGTGGACAGAAGTGAAATGCTTTTGGTCAAGTGATCTCTGGAGACAGAAATGATCTGAGGTTTGGGTTGGTCAAATTGTACTATAATTATAAGGTTTTGGCTGTGCTGTGAAAACTATACTCTGAAATAAATATCTGCAAATGTGAATGAGTGACAGGTACACTCTTCACTCAAGACAATATAATGTCATACTTGACATATAACTGAGATGTATGTGCTCATTTACCTTACTTTTTGACCTTTAAATGGATTCATTATGTTTGATTACAGTATAGAATTTAATCTTTAGTTAGGTTATTTGGATAATGCTCTGAAAGAATGCAAGATGACCATCAGTCAAACTGATACATGATCATTGTTAAAGTTTACTTAAATAAAACTGTCTCCAGATATTTGATACAGAATTAGTGGAAGAGCCACATTATGTGTTTTTTTCAATCACAGATGGTTTCAACTTTAATATCCTTAAAGAGGCAATTTGTAATATTTTAAGTTGAGAAAATTGAAACATACAGAATTATCAACAAAACTATTACCAATTGAAGTTTTCACACTCAAAGAATGCAGTGTGTTGCATTACAGATATGTGCTAAAATAAACTCGCTAACCTGTACTAATAATATCAATTTGTACCTGAATGATTGAGGCAGCTCCTATATTGACAATATGTAAGTTTTGCAATGCTGCAAATGCTTGAGGGCCAGACAGACCAAACAATGTAACAATATTCAAACAATGATGCAATTCTGTATCAAACATCTAGCACCACTTTTATTGAAGTAAATGATGACCATGTACACAGTTCTGGCTTATATGAGTAAATACAGCAATATAAGTAATGATTTATAATATACAGTACATATTATGTAAATATTGATGGAATTTCAAATGAACATTGATCCCCAAAAAAGAAATTGACTATATTGATTGACTGGTATTAAAATAATGCCTTTTTCTGCCTCCAGAGCAGATTTATCCTGCATTGATCCAAACTGACTCTTCCTCCTTTTCCTGGAAGCCTCATCATCCTCTTTTCACACTAGCACACCTTCCCTTCCATGGCTGTAAGATCTGTTGCAATCACTGCTCCGCTTCCTCTTTTACTCTTTACTTTTTAACACTCCTATTTCATTTACAGAGGTCATTTTTTTTACCCCACCACGTGTGTGTATGTGTGTGTTTGCATGTCATGAAGTGCTATAACCTCAACTCCTCCCTTTCCTTCTGCTGTTACCTTATCTCCTTTGTAGATAGTGAGAGTTTGTTCGCTTGTTAACGACCCGTCGCCGGGAGTACCACTGGGTCCGGGAAGACCCACCTCACCCTGGAGTCCGGAATACACACAACACACTGTTAGCCAATCATGGGTAAGGGGCAGAGGGGAAATAGTGTGAGGTTTTAGTAGTAGACTGGTAGAGGTAGACTGTAAAGATTTAAGATGGTGAAAAAATTATAAAGAGTTTAGGGAAAAAGAAACGCAACAGAATAAATAATAAATGCAAATAAATACATGAATAAATAGGTAGATACTGTACATAGACTTAACATCAAAAAGTAATGTGGAGCCCCAGATTTGATGATGAATGCTAATCGGCTACTGGAAGCCTCCATCCTTTAAATTTTTTTTTTTTGACCAACTGCTAATTTGGGTCTATGAGCATCACTGGGGTTTAACACTGCACAGCTGGCTTTTTTATTCATTTATTTATTTATTTTTTATAGAGGACAGAAATTTGCAAAAAAAACCCAAACCAAAACAAAACATAATAAACTGCATTAATATTTACACCTGCATTTTTCACTGACTTTTGCTAGATAAATCAATTTATGAAAAGAGTCTAGGTAGAAATGTCCCTGCTAAAACAGTTGAGGGATGTTTGCTAGATTTCAGCATGTAACCTCACTAACAAAATCAAACATGATTGATTTACTTATTGGCTTGTTTTTTCTCAGGGATTTTTTCTTTTTTTTGATACTGACTAATCCTTATCTTTCAGCTATCATGTACACATTCTAGAGTGACCAAGAGTGAAGGGGTCACAGATATTAGTCAACATTACCTCAGCTACTCCACTGCACTACAAGCTTCCATTTTAATAAGATAAAATGTCAAATCATAGCATTGTTTTGTATTTTATTCGACATATTGGGGACCAGATGAAAACAGGCTTGTGACAATTCTGGGTTCTGATTTAAGTTTGGGAAATGAAGCTCTGCGTGGTTTTCACACGGCAGTTGCACCACAAACACACATCTTACAGAATATGACATATTGCTGTAAACTGGGGATTAAACTACACAATAGTATATAAAGTAGTTCTACTAAGATCCACCATATATTTTCATAGTAGTAATATTAAATAATAAAAAAATTGCATCTTTTGCTGATAGTACTTATACTTGAGTAGAAGTATATTAAAAATAAATTATTTTGTCCACATACTTTCAATGATAGATAGATAGATAGATAGATAGATAGATAGATAGATAGATAGATAGATAGATAGATAGATAGATAGATAGATAAAGATTACAGGTACTGCAAAAATTTATCTGAAGGAACTTGAACTTCAACAGATTAAATAGTAAATCCAGCTGTTTCCATGTTCACTTCAGCCTTTAGTCTGTCTGAGTAGTAACCATGTTTGAGGGTTTGGTTGAACATAATATACATGCAGTGTGTGGTGATGGTGACAGTTAGTACCCCTGTGTGATTGCTGTTCACATGAAATGAAATGGGTGGGTGGGGGGTTGAGTGGGTTTCAGGTTCAGGAGTCAAAGAGCAGGCTAATGAACTACAAACAATTGAATTGAATACCCAAATGTGATTAAGAGGGAGGAAATAACAGAGCAATACAGGAAGTAGGAGCAAGTGATTCCAGCCACCAGTCACAGTCCAAAGACTGTCCTCCACAGTGACAGCTCAGAAATTTGACCATGATGGAAGTTTAGATAGTAGTACAGGAATTTAAATTTATTTATTATTCAAATGTTTTTTTTTTTCTGGAAATGCAGCAATGCTGCGTATGCAAGCTCAAAATAATTCAGAAACAGACTTGGTTGATTTCACTTTTAAAAGCAAACTCCATCATGTCAAATCTGTAAACTGTCACTTAACAGTGAGAGAATTGCCACTGGACAAACCACAAATCATATTTTGCAGTGGAGAGGAGAGGGATCAAACTGCTTACATTGCAATTCCATAAATCACTGCAAATTCTGAACTGAGACTTGAACTCTTATCAGAATAAAACATTACAGTATTCTGAAAGCTAGGCATCTTCCTGAGTTTGTGACTTGTCTCAGTGGCAGCGCAGATCAGTTGAAAGAACAAACCAGACTGAATCAAATAGAGGTTCATTTCATAATTCTTTTATCAAACAGGAAAAGGATGCACCAAACAGTTCAGCCCATGTGTCAATGTGGAGGATCCAGAGAGAGGGTGGAGGATGCAGGGTTGGGTTAAGGAAGGATGGATGGAGGGTTAATTAATGTGCTGGACGGAAGAAGTGCAAAAAAAACTGATTATTTAAACATGCACAGTATTATAGCCAACCAGTGCATTCTTACAAACACATTCAAGCATCCATGCATGTGCACACACACAGAAATGCATACACACTCCTGTGCATACACATACAACAGAAGGACCCAGCTAAAGTGCTTTAAGCCTGACTCTGCAGTTAGCTTATTGCTATAATGAGAGAAACATAGAATTCACATGAATATAATAATAATAACAACAGATAAAACTGGATGAAAATAGGCCCTTCTGGCTTTATGTAACCTACTTACATAATAACACGGAAGACTAGTAACAGTATAGATAAGGCATGGTTGTCTGCTAATGTAAGATGAATATTGTGGATTTTACATTTCCTTTGAAATCCCTACACCTCTGAGATGAAATAACAAAGAATTTCAACTATCTGAATAGATGTACTTCTCCTTATTGAAATAATACACCCGTCACTTATCACATTGCATACCTTGTCTCCTTTCTCTCCTTCGAATCCATAACTTCGGCTCCCCTAAAAACAAATAAGGTTAATGACATGCACTTGGATGATCAAATTATTTGATAAAACTGAGCAACAATAACCATGTTATCCATTATTCTGTCTGGACTTCTTACTGCCTCACAGTAGAGTATAATAAAGTATTATTTATAGTTATATTTTATGTATTGTATTCTTTTACTTACCATGGGCCCTGGGGGACCAGGAGGACCAGGTGGGCCCTAAAAACAGACAAAAGATTCAGCTCCACTTTGTCTGATGGTTTACACAACACATTCTGAAGCAATATCAATTAAGAACATCTAATAAAATCAATAAGATTGAATATTCCAGATAGATTGGAATTACGATGATTTGTTATGGAATAATTCAATGTTATTTTATTCACACAAAAACCATTAAAAGAAATTCATATAAACTTTATTCATATTACATTTATTAACTGTACTTCATGTAATAAGTGAACATATGCATTGTTACATTTTTAACACATTTACATTTTCCCAAAGTTATTGTTTATTAATATAAACTGGGAATATATTATATAGCTATACACTACGCCACTTAGAAAGACAAAAAGATAAATGATTATCTTACAGGGAATCCATCAGGCCCCCTCGGTCCTTGCTGACCTTCTGGACCCAGGGAACCTCTGAAACCCTGCGGGAATAAAAGACATCAAAAGGTAATTTACAAACACTATTACACAATTAGATTCTTTTACTTTGTTATATAGTTCACAAATATTCCATACATGAAACTGAGAATTGACAAAAATTGTAAAAAAAAAAAAAAATTTAATTATTAGAAGATCAATATAAAGAAAGGAGAATGCTGTTATTAATGAGGAAGAAATGGAAAATCTCACAGGTGGTCCATCTGGTCCTGGTGAACCACGAAAACTCTGAAAAACACATAAAGATTTACTCTAAATCTCTAAATACTATAAATCTGACAACTATAAATATCTGACAGGTCATAGTTTCATCTTATACTAGTCTTCATTGAAATATAGTGTCAGTAGAACTTCCTACTGGTGGATTACTGACACACATTTCAGAGCCAGTCAGTTGATAACTGGATGTTTAGTGAAAAGCTATAAAATAGGACA
>JAPQRP010000012.1:3511183-3533612 GCA_037367295.1 Apogon hyalosoma | reverse complement strand
AACTGTAATTGTGTGTTTTTAACTTATCTCTTTTCCATTTTTGTAAAGCACTGTGAATTGCCCTGTGTATGAATTGTGCGATACAAATAAACTTTGCTTGCTTGCTTGCTATGCTTCATTTCCTGATCAAATTGTGATTGTAAACATCAGTATTCCTCACCTCGTCATCGTGGACCAGTTCCTTCTTCACCACCTTCATGGCATACACCTGCTCATTCTTCTTGAGCCGAACCAGCAGGACCTTGGCATAACTGCCACGGCCAATCACTCGGATCAGGTCAAAGTCAGCAAGCCCCAGAGCAAGGCCCTGGGACAGCTTAATGCCATCGATGCCATCCACCACAGCTTTGATGTCCTAAGGAGGGTAAGAGGTCAAAGGTCAACAGGTTAATGGAAAATGAGGATTATACTATACAGAAAAGTGTATTCACAGTGTGTCCTCAATAAATTAGAGAAAAAATGCAAAATACAGGGGATAATATAATAATAAATTATGATAAATCACTTAAAAAAGGTTAAATATAGAGAAAAAATTATTTGAGAACTGTCACAAAAGTAGCACTGGGTCTTTATGGGTTAATAATATTTCTATCATTAATATTGTTTAGATATTTAAAATGTGCAGACTGTCAATAGGCTCAAAATCTGTAATTATTCTATACCTACGAGGTTACATTTTCTGATAATTGAATGTATCATTATACAAAACTGAGACATTGTCTTTATGGGACTCACCGCCGTGTCTGCATCTTCCGTTTTATCCACTGTGCAGTTGTGTGGTAGAAGTGGTACTGGGAAAACAAAATAAAAGGACAAAGGTCATTTGGAAGTCTGAATAAACCGGACAAGCATAGGTCTAAACAAATAGACAGGACACCATTCTACCTAATCCTGCCTTCACATGCTATGGGAATTATGGTAAATCCTAGTTATGAACTCAAAAATTGCACATGAACGCCCCCTCAGGTTGTATTTTCCGCTAGAGAACTGGGGGAAAAAATCTAATCCACGAGCTGCTGAAATGAAAATGACGTTTGACAAGGGGTCTGCGATATGACGATATTATATCATGAAGGATTAGAATGTATTGACGATCTGACAAAGCAGAGAGATCGTGGAATTGGGGGGTTGATATGGGGGTGTGTTTCGTGCTGCATGAATGTAAATCCTCCACATCCTCCACATACAGGTCTGTCACGTTATACTCTTAGAATAACGTATGTCAACACTATGAACCTGTTCAATCAGCTTAAGAGACGGCATCCAAACAGTATGTTCTATTTTTATTTTTTTTACTTTTCATGTTTATTGAAAGCTACCTCAAAAACCAAGTGCAGTTTAGTTTTTGTGTTCAAGAGTGCACTTAATCAGAGTGTTGTTCACGTTTTGGTACGTTTATATTTTTGGCACAAATTGGAAAAATTGTACAAATGATGTACAAATGATATTAAAAATATTCTGGAAGGTTCTTTGGGCTAAATTATTTTTTTCTTTTAGGGCTTTGTTTTACATTGGGAAATTGTTTGGTTGCACTGTTCAGAAACTTGCAAATTAGTCTCAAAGATCAGTGTAAAGAATCACCATAAAATTGAGATTGTGATATGATATTTTTGCCATATCACCCACCCCTACGTTTGACCTTTTCAACATGGCAGAGAGAAGCTATTTCATTCATCATGAATGATAAACAATGCTTTCATTAATATTCTGCTACTATTAGCTGAAGATTTTGCACATTTATAGTATCCACAATTTGGAAAAATAAGAATAAATCAAAGCTCCAGGCAGCATTGGGTGGAACCTCACGCTCTACCTCTCTGTCCCAGCTCAAGCCCCCAACCTTAATGAATTAAAATAGTACAAACAGTTGAGCATTTGGTTATAAAAAGTTATTAATACTCATTATTTAACATTTTTAATAATGCTTTTATTTTTGAAAAACCCTACTATGTGTACTCTGTGCACAAAATGTCACATACCCACAATGCAATGTGGCAAACCCCATTTAAACATATGCAGAAAAAAAAAAAAAAAAGAAACACTTCACCTAGGATTCGAACTCCAGTCTACACATAGACCTCTACACTACCCAGCGGGATGGCTTTTGAGCGACCAGTAACTTATTTAACATGGACATGGTTTTTCCATGTTAAATTAACTGCAAAACCAACTCTCAAACAAACTACAATTAATCCATAACCATACGTCCCATCTTTAAAATTCTTGCACATGGCATTTGTGGAGAGTCTCATGAAGACACTGGTGTATAATATGTTGAAAAAAAGTCAGAACTGAAAAAGCAGTGATTGTGGGAACGTGGTGTTAGTCAAACATGTTAGTGACAGACATTTAACATGGGACTGAATGAGAGAAAAATCTGCACTCTGTGTGCTTCAATGCCTGTCGATCCAAAACAAAATGTTCTAAGATTAACGTGTGAATAGAATTTGAAAGAAAAAAGGTTTTCCAACATTCTGATGTATAAATAGTAGCTGAAATCTCAGAAACATAAAAGTTATGAAGAGTTGTTTCTAGATTTTCTAACATAAAACCCAAGCCTCTCCATTTTAAAGCTGGGCACACACTGTGCGATTTTAGATCGTTTCTAATTTAACCCCTGCCCACACTGTGCGACTGACTAGCACACAATGTGAACCAAAACACTATGTGGTCTACGATCCTGTGCGACTTCATCACACACTCTGTGCGACTGAACATACACGACAGTCTGCAGGCACACTTGGACATTGTTTCATCCTGGTCCTTGAAAACCTGAAGCCATATGAAGGCAAAAATCCACACCGTGTTGACAGCCTTGGAAAATTCATATACAAACTCCAAAAGAAAAAAGTCCCGTCATATTTGGACACGCTTGTGGCTACAAGGATGAAGACAGTATGGATTGTCTATTTTGCAAAGGGAGCTGGAGGCAGAGTCCTGCACCGCGTTGGGTACCCACGGGTAACCTGCCAAAACGTGGGGACAGGTAAAAAAATAAAAGAAAAATAACTTTCTCAGGTACGGGCAAACTTAAATTAAATGCGGGCAGGTAGCAGGCAAGGAAGTGAAAAACAAAAAGATTCATGGATGAAAATAATTTACAGGACATTTAATGATGATCATCTAATTTCACCGTGGTTGATCCACAGCCGGTTTGTTTTATTGTGAAATGAGCTTCACCTCTGTTTACATCCGCCCACAGACGTGCAGCACATATTAGAGATTCACTGATGCCATGTGTTTTAGGCAAATATAATGCCCTTAAAAGCGACTGTGTAGAGTTTAATCATGGGTTGGGTTGGTTTGCGGGTTTGGAAAAGTGACCCATGGAGGACACTGGCTGGAGGTAAGATAACAGCTAGGTCAAGTTAACAGTATAACACCACTGAACTATTTTTTGTTTGTGTCTCATAGCCTTTTTTATTCATATAGATAGAGCCCATGTAGTTGTTGCTGTTAAGGCCACAGGTGTATTTCTGTGTTTATGTGCTGTGTAGTGATGTAAAACTGCATGACTGGGAGGAAAATTTCTGACATGTCAAAAAGTGAAGCAATCATCCGATTTCTGACCATGTGAGCGCCGTGAGCAGTCGTGACCCTCTGCACACAGCACGATAAAGCTGACATTCAGCCTGATTTGAAAAGGGTCGTACGGGATGAAATCATGTCGTGCAGACCGAAAACTGCACTGTGTGTGCCCAGCTTAAGTTAAAGTAAGAGGATTTCAGTCAATCAGCTGTCAACATTCTGTTCCCTGTGTGTGTGTATGTGAGTTTCTAACATGGCTCCTTATGGAGGAGACGTAGGTCTGTGTTAAATTCAGTCAGAAACCATCTCTCGAACAAACTGCGATTAGTCTGAAACCGTACATCCTATCTCAAAAATTTTCGCACAAGAGAATTGTGGTGAATCTTATGTGGAAAAAAGTCAGAACTGATTAAAGAGTTTCAGACTTTGCAACTTTCAGGGCTTATTAAAAAAAACTAAGGCAGTTATTATCAAGTTGCGAATAACTTTTTTTTGACAAGGGTTTATTATCTTTTGGTACTAATTAGAAACTGGTACGACAAATGTCCTTAGACAAGAGTTTTTGACATTTTAGTTTGAAAGGCAAATTGCGAACTTCCTGTTGGAGTTAGCTTAGTGTCAGCATGTGATTTGTAGGGCTGGATGAGACCAACACTTTGGCTTTGGTGTCATATCTCTACCTCATTCCTACTGGAAGTTTGTGTGTGAGCATTTTTTCATTTAAAGGCAAATTGCAAACTTCTTGTTAGAATTAGCGCGTGGATGTCAGTGCACGATTTGTTGGGCTCGATGAGGCAAACATTTTGGCGTTTGTTCCATGTCTCTATGACATTCCTACTGGCCACTAGGGCCGTTTTTGTTACGTAGGTGGTGTTACAGAGCACATTTTGGCAACTAAGGGGTTCATTTTTTTAATATTGCATAACATTTTTCACCAGATGTGACATGTGTGCTAAATATGGTGAGTTTTTGAGCATGTTGAGGAGCTCAAATTCCAGTTTAAACTGTCATAGAAGGATAAGAAACAAATGAAATACCATATGGCCTCGCCCTATTTTACCCAAGTAGCAGGTCATGATAAATTATGTGTCAGCCATTTTTCATTTTGCTACAACAATAAAAGCATTTGTACACAACACAAATGTAATTTCAAATTCACTAGTGGCGAGGATCAGGCAGCATAAAACGCAGTAGATGTAGTTCTGGGAGTTGGCCAGTAGAGGGAGACAGAGTACATATAATCTTGTCTGGCTATAGCAGTGTTTCCAAAACTGGGTCAGTCCACATGAGGTCCCAGATCATTTTATATCAGGGACCCCTGGACAGTTTTCAGTTTCCTTTAACAGGATTTGACACAGCACTGTGTAGAGTCCTATCACAGAGCAGCTGTGTAGTGAGATAACAGTCTGCACACTGTTACGTAAGATGAGAGTGAATGTGAAGAGACGCAACCAGCCGTGACAGGAAGCGCTTCTGTTTGTTTGTGTGAAGTCTGCTGGGATTACCTGAATGTTTCTGAACTCCTCTAATGCTTCTATGTATTTACATTTGACTGAACATCGTTATTTATATACACATAGATTCTTTTGGAAAAGTCATACTGCTCTTACTTTTATTTTTGTCATATAAAACTGTAATCTAAGTACACAGCCCTGTGGTAACCTTGAATTTATGAAGCAACTTGTGACACATATTTGCAAGTTTGTGATGCTTGTGTACACCCTCAAAACCTTAGTAGTGTGACTTTACATTAACAATAGAAGACTGAGAAAAAAAACATTTGCACTTTCAAGTCCATATAACTGTACAGTACAGTGTGTACCTCTTTGTAAGGTATTGATTATAGTTTGGACACATATTGTACAAGATATCAATAGATTTAGGAGTTGGTGATGTTATGGTGAAAGGAAAAATATGAAATGAAATGTCTAATTACTATTGTTAGGTATTCCATGACCTGTCCTACCACTGGATACCTCACAGTATAGCCAAACCAAGGTTAATGTTTTTGTTTTTTTTTTCCTTTTGTGTAAACATTTGGTCTGTTTCATTCACATTGCAGTTTTGAAAGCATCCATGCTCAGTGTATCTGTATAATAGTAATTAACCTCATTTACAACTTCTTCTGTCTTGTATTATAGTAAGTAAAATGGAGACTGAATTTCAATATTTGGATAATACAATGACTTAACCTTTGACCTTTTAATTTTTCTGTTTGATTTTCTAATTTTGGTTGATTGGTCCAAAAATCTAAGCGATCCAAAAACTGTTTCCACACCATTAGATCAAACAAATTAAGGTTAAATTTGATCCAGACTGAGACCAATTTGGTTGAACCAAAGACCAGCTATTTGGTCCAGACTATAGTTATGGTCATGGTTTCCATTCTTTCTAAAATTAGGGGGGAAATCCAGAAATTCAAAAGACACAGTTTATACTACAGTTCTGTTTTGTTCGTCCATATCACAAGAAAAAATATAAAGATCCATGATCTCATACTCCAGCATTTTTAAATAAACAGTTGCAGAAATTAGCCTTAAAACCCAGAAAAACCTGAGTTTGCATTTTGCACTTTTCCCCTAGATTTGGGTCCAGGACCAAAAATTAAGTCTCTACACTACACATTCTATACATCCATTCATTCATCCATCCATTCATTCATTCATTCATTCATTTTCTGAACTGGTTTAACCTTTAGATGGTTGCAGGTGTGCGGGAGCTGATCCCAGCTACATTTCAGGTGAAGGCAGATTACACCTTGGATATGTCGCCAGTTCATTGCAGGGCTGATGTATACAGACAAACAACCAATCACTCTCACATTCACACCTATGCAATTTAGATTAATCAATTAATGGCATGTCTTTGGACGATGGGAGGAATTTTTCCTGCATAAAGAAGATACTTTTAAGAGAGCACAGAAAAGTAAGTCAGTCTTGTTTGTCTGCATATGAAAACTGACTAGACACCAACTAGCATCCATGTTAGTTAGCACAGTGTGTCACTAACATCAGTACTGGTTATAATTACTAATGTTACCTTGCTAGCTGTGACTTGCATTCCAACATGCGTCAACAAACATAAAAGTTTTCTGGGTGAGATTTTGCCTGTTTTTCAGTGATCCAAGCTGAAAGATTTCATAGAAATGCCTGTTATGCATACATTGTTTGGTTTGGACACCCCATTCCCAACCACATACTTTTCTTTGGATATAAACCTCATTGAAATATCTTATTTTAAATCTACTTTAACATCTTTTCGCACCTCTTTGCAGTTATACAATCTAACAACAAGCTTTTGAAGTGTATGTCCATTTTCATTTTCTGTAACTGGAGTACCGCAACACTATACATTAATTTTATGTTAATGGTGATGGCAGCATATTGAAACATAATGTATTCGGTGGTATGTTCACTGTTTAAACTGCGTATCTCACACTGACATTGTTCAATATTGAAAAAGAAGAAGTGGACAGTTTAAGCATCTTACTTTCATCTGTGTCCTCTGTGTCATCTGGTGGAAGGTCCACCTCTTCACTCTTGGCATCTGAGGGGGGCTCCTGCGATGGCATGACTGGATCCTGAAAGAAGGAATAAAAAATCCAGCTAGATATCCCCCAAAATTCATGGCTTTGCGTTCTTGGTAGAGTCGGTTATAAATCATGTTAACCAGGAAAGGTAATTTACTCTAGGATAATCCACTGCCCCCATGAAGAAACTAGATCGAAGATGTAAGGGGTTTCACCAGAAATACCACTGAATTGTGTTGTCTTATTAAACTTCTGTTATTATTTGCAGGAATAATTTATAAAAGGATCCCCAGAATATTTACTACTGGCTCAGAAAGTGAATAAGACCAGAATGACATATGGAAAAAAAAACCATTAGTTTTGTATTTCTAGTGAAAAGTTGGGTGGAAGGGCAGTCTTTTTTTGACCAAAATCTAGTGGCCATCGGTGGTATTGCACTTTAACGTCCTTCCACATTGGTTTCCTTTTTAAGCTGCAGTTGATTCTTGATTATAACATATACAAGGGAAATATTCACAGTTAATCTAATATCTAATCCTATGAACGCACACGCTAGAAGATGTGAAAATAATGGGACATCACAATGCAGGATATCAGTAAGATTATGTATGCATATGACTTCATGCAATGTGATCTCATGGAGATACAGATGTGAACAAAACCTTTGCAAAGTGATCCTTCTGAATGAGAAAAATACAAAAAACCAAATGCTAACTGATCCTGGATGTGGAGAACACATGAGAACTGGCCGTGAGATTTCTACTGTCAGTTTTAACATACAGTGGTGTGCTACTGACCGTTAGCCTCATTAACCTCAAAGGTTAGAATGTTTACTGTTGGATGGTAACACTGTCAGTATGTTCATTGTCTACTGTTTCTAAAGCAATGACATTCAGATTCCAACCACTAACTACATAACTGAGCAGTTTGTGGGGTTCAAGAATCAATCTTGATAACCTGGGTTGCTCAGTACTAACGACAGGTGCTAGAGAACAGATTTCTCTTTTGACTGATAAGAGGAGGGAATTTAGAGTATATCAGCCCACAGTTGGGCTGTCACTGGCAGCTCGTTCACCTGTTCATCATGTGCATATTTTCTATTAATCATGATAACACCGTTGTGGGGACCTAAAGACTTCTTTTGGTGTTTCAGTGGTCTGTTTTGTTGCTGTCACACAGCAGTTCACAGCTGGCCATACAGATTTAAACATAAGCTGACTTCCCACCCTAGAGCTGCAGCTTCACAAAGTCAAGATTTTTTTCTTTGTTGAGAAAGAGCAAGACGACACATCTGAGAGTGAACAGACAGCGGACATGTTATACATTTCTGAAACACCAGTGCTGGTTACAGCAGGAAAAAAAAAATCTATTTTCAACTTCAGTTTTTACCTGTACCACCCAGAATATTTGAAACAGTTTCAAGACTTGTTGCAAAGGGTCAGGTCAACACCAGAACTGAGTGAGTTAAGGGTACATTTTGGCAGATTATATGGTAATAGTGAAGGTGAGCAAATATGGTTTTAAAAGCAAAACAAACTGGATGCTAATCTTCAGTTAAAAGTTTGGCAGAATGCTGTGAGACTGTGTTGGTGTGTGATAGGACAAGCTGGCACTGCTGCCTGCTGCAAGAGACATGATGAAATACTCACCATAAGCCTTTGGCAGGTCTGAGGGATGAGTCTGTGACAGCGCTTATGGACCAGCAGTTTGCAATTGATACACTTGTAGCCCTGCCTGCCCAGCCCCCATATCCTTTCACTACAGTGGCCGCAGTAGGCTTTCTGGAACACACAGGAGAAGACAGACACTGGTAACAAACAGAGTAAACATAACTAAAGCTTAAAGAGAGGTGTTATGCAGACATCTCCAGGTGTGGCACTCCAACATCTTGTTGAATTTAGGGTATGGGTTCAAGACGCTTAGTTAGTTAGTATTTTATTAACCTTTATTTGACCAGGAAAAAAGACTCATTGACATTAAAAATCTCTTTTGCAAGAGTGTTGTGGCCAAGACAGCAACAGCAGAAGCCACAGAAAATAGAAATCACAGCCATTCATCCACACTAAAATCATACATAAAACACTAAACTAAAAACATACATATAAAACACCATCAATAGTTTAAAAGGTACTAAAAATATACCACAATGTTCCTTAAAAGCATCTCAATACAGAACCTCATTCAATCAATTAGAAAAATATCCACATCTGTTTTCATCCTTTTCTCATTCATTTAAAATGACTCTGAATGTATCTTAAGAGACCTTGGGCCTCATGTACAAAGACGTGTGTGGATTTCATGCTGAAACCTGGTGTACGCTTAAATCCAGAAAAGTCCGTACGCACAAAAAATCCAGATGTACAAAACTGTGCGTACGCCCGAATCCAAGCACTTTTCCTTTGTACATCCCAATCAGTGTGGAACTGACCGCATATGTTGGAGAACCAGACTCCTCCCTCTCCACGCCCACATTTAAATATGCAAATTAGTATAAACAGGGCCTGCAGGTGGGATTCCCTCTGGGATTCCCCTTTGCACGATCAAATGATGACGCCAAGGTGGACGTGAAGTGGAAGACTGTTGTCCACCGATAAAGCGGAGGAAGAGCCCCACAGGGACCTTAATATAAAAAAACTTAACGCAGCTTAAAGTTCGAAATCAGTCAAACCAAATAATGCATGGACATCTGTAATCATGTCCACTTTCACCTCCACAAATCAACACCATGAGATTGGTGATGATTAATTGCAGTTTTCAGGCATGAAACTATGTTTTAACATTTTGACACTGAGCGTTCTGTCAGTTTATAGACAGTGTTTAGACTGTCCAGACACACACCGTGGGATTGGACCAGCCTCCTGGTGTCAGCCAATGCTTCAGTTTGCCAACAGCTGCTGATGCCTGTCCTCGGCTGTATAGATAAAAAAGTGTAGATCCACAGTCCTCACCTGAGTCACAAGAGGACATCGTAAGGGCAGTTGGCGGCATCAGTGAGGCCTGGGCCGACTTATAAATGTTCTCACAGATATTAACACTACATTAAATACATTTAGCAACAAGTAAAGTTTCGGTCTTTGTCTCTTTATATGATTGAAATTTACTGGGCTGATTGGCAGGATTGGTATTGATGGGTCCATTCTGGTTGGTCTGGTTTTGGGGGGTGGGGGGGTTGTAGGATGGTGTCACGGTGTGTTAGTTGTTCATTTGTGTATCTCTCATGTACACATCACTCGGAAGAATGACCTTTCTCATATTGTTAACAGTTTCCCAGTATCAACTCTCAGTGTCACCAATGGTTCCAAAGCACTAGAAACATGCGTACGCCAGCTGTGGAGTTGGTGTGGAGGACCACACATTTCCACGGCCATTTCACTCTTTGTACATCTGAACGTGAGCGTGGAAAAAGGCGTACGCCACGTTTTTGGGCGTGCGCACCCTTTGTACATGAAGCCCCAGGTCTTAACGCACAATTCATATTTTTTGGTGAAATCCTATTTTTTGGTGTCTCTTTCATATTACACATTAAATGCGACTTCTATCAGTTTTGATGAACTGAATGTGACCCTGAGATGTGCATGTGCAAAAGTGGTCCTGACATAATACGTGACCAAACAGGCATGAACTGTGTTTACGGAAGTAAAATTTTCCCACCACAGAATTGTGACATTTGTTGCATTTCAATGACGTAAAGGTCGGATAAATGCAACTTGGCCATTAAAACATTGCAAAATATCAGATATATATCAGATTTAGGACCACATATGAAAGTGGCCTGGGTTGGATTTGAAAAAATCAGATTTGTGCTGTTCAAACTGTCTTTAATAGATTGGATACAGGTCACATATGGGCAAAAAAATCAGATTTGGGCCACATTTGCCTGCAGTCTGAATGTAGCCTATGTCAGTATGTTTGTGTCCTTTTGTTTTTGCTTATTCATTGATGACTAGAGGTAATTCATTTTCTAGGCTAACAACTGCCTACGTTCACAATAACTGACTGTAATTTGCTTTCTACACAGAGGACTTTGGTTGGATGGTTTTAAATAAAAATCCTAATGGTTATTTCTGAGCTCAAATATGTAACCCTAGCTACTGTTAACTTATAAATGGAGTATAAGTCAACAAACTACTGGATCGCAACAGACTCCAACACAAGAGCACATGTTTCTGACACAGTGAATGTTCAGTTTTATGTTCTTTCATATTAACAACACTGTAGTGACCATTACTTTTCATTTTCTAATTCATTTTTATGTTTCACACAAAACATTCCATGATGTTTAAGACCATATTGACATCCTTTTCAACCTGTAACTGACAAATTTTCAACTGGTTTCCACCATCTGTTAGTCTCAACATTAATGTGCCAAAGCAAATGCATAAATCTAGATGGAAAGTGATGGAAAGTGAGACTTTACCCCAATGGTGTTATCAGAGATGTATCGAGGTTCTCCTTTCTGACCCTTTGGCCCAATAGGTCCCTGTTGGAAGAAGATTTGCCATTATTATCCCTCTATCTAAAGAATAACAGTAATCTGTGGTCTCTAGTATACAAGATATTATCAGGGTGTGAAGTGCAGAGGAGTCAGGGGAGCTAAGCTCCTCATAATAAAACACAAACTCCATTGAATCAAATCAAATCAAATTTTATTTATATAGTGCAAAATCATAGCAAAGGTTATCTCATGAGACTTTACATATAGAGCCGATCAAAACCAGATTCTGAAGCCCATTTGCAGAAACCCAACAGAATCCTCCAGGAGAATCCTCCACTGAGCACGATTTGTGAAAATTTGGAAGTAAAAAATATTAACAGTGAGCTATTATTAATACCTTCATCACTATAGATCACGTGTAATATTAAGCCATTATGATAAGTGCATGAGGGAAATTCATCTCTGGTACCATGACAGATATATTTAACCCCATAACATCCATCGTTTTCTGTGTACCCTACCCCTAATCCTCACCCTACTTTAGCCTAACCTTAGACTAGGATTGGGGTTAGGTTTAAACAGAAGAACTGTAAATCCAATATGCATGGTATTAGGCTGACAGGGAACATCTTCTAGTGTCTGCATTTATGTCTTGTATTGTATTATGTATTTATTTATTTTTGTCACTGAAACACTACATCGGTTTGAACATTACTAAGCTGTAACAAATATTCCCAGAAAAGAGTGGATATTGATTTGAGATATACAAGTTTGAGGTTGTAGATTACTAGATACTCTGTTAAAAATATGTAATAAACTGTTTATAATGCAATGCAATTAAAAGTACAACAGAAGAAGAAGATATCATGTCACATAGCTTTCACTCACAGTAGGTCCAGGTATTCCAGGTCCTCCTGTCCCATAGCCGGGAAGTCCAGGATCACCTCTAGTCCCATTGCAGCCGTCCAGTCCTGGTAATCCTCTGCTACCCTCCTGACCTGGGTGACCCTACAAATGGGGAAAGAGGGCAGTGAAATCTGTCAACACTAGCATCATATATTGTTTCAGAGCTCAAGTAAAAGTAGCAGTACCACAATGTAAAAAAACAAAAAAAATTAGAAGTGCTACTTGAACATGGAGAAAAATAAGATGTTATGGAATTATGTTATAATGTTATTGCATTATATATATGCAGAAGGCTCGACCAAGACCTATATGCTATCCTTGGAAATTCCTTACGAGGCAGCGTAACCACCAGGCTGAAGCTCTTTGGCAACATCATATACGAAGAAGGCAAGGAGAGATTTGGGAAAATGGTGGAAAGGAAGAACATCCCCAGAGAACCAGGGAGGCAAGAGAGAGAGATTCTCAGGCTGGTGAAAGAAGGGTTCTCACTCAGGAAGGCTTGGAGGAAGGCAGAGGAGGGTTGAGCGAATCTGGAGACGGAGAAGCAGGACGGAGGAGAGAGTGAAGTTCTTCCGGGATCCTTTCAAGTTTGCCGTAGAGCCTACTTGAGGAGAAGAAAGGTGGGAAGTTGGAAGTCACTGCACAGGAGCTTGAGGAGCATATGACAAACCAGCTAGGTGACCGTGAGAAGAACACCCCACTTGGGTCGCCAGGACATGTGCCCCGTCCAACTGAGCCCGTTTCTCAGTTTGACATCACACCACCAAGTTGGGCTGAGATCAGGCAGGTGGTAAATAAAGCAAGATCTGCATCAGCACCAGGTCTGAATGGTGTGCCCCACAGGGTATATAAGAGCTGCCTGATGGTGTTGAAGCTCCTATGGAACCTGATGAGAGTTGTCTGGAAGACTCAAACCATACCACCAGAGTGGACCAAAGCAGTGACTACTTTCATCCCCAAAGAAAAGGATTCCTGTAACATCAACCAGTTCAACCACGTGGTGGCGAAACGATTGACCAGATATCTCGCAGGAAATAAGTATATTGACACAAGCTGCCAGAAGGCAGGCATCCCAGGATTCCCTGGCTGTGTGGAGCACTCAACTATGATCTGGGACCAGATTCAGACAGCCAAGCGTGAGAAATCAGACCTACACATTGTCTGGCTGTATCTGGAAAATGCCTATGGTTCTATCCCCCAATGGCTCATCAGTTTTGCCCTAAAGTTTTTCCACATTCCAACCTGCATCCAGAGCTTAGTATCCAACTATTTTAGCAGTTTCCAAGTTTGCTACACTACACAGGAAGCTACTACCAGGTGGCATCAGCTGGAGAAGGGTATTGCAATGGGTTGTGCAATCTCACCTATCCTTTTCATGGTAGCCTTCAAAGTCATCCTGATTGGTGGCAGACAGATGGTTCAAGGAGTGAAGTCACAGTCAGGCCAATGACTACCAGCCTTGCAGAGTTATATGGATGATGTAACAAGCCTTCTCCAAACAGCGGCAGCTACATCCATAAGTGGCTAGGCCTACTGTGGAGCCTTTCAAACACAGCCATCTTTGGAAGAAACACACTCCAGTTGCCACTGAAGTCAATCAGCCTGGGCTAAACAGACAGGGGAAGGCGAGGCTCGTATTAGAACAGAGATACTCAACTGATCTGTTTGTAAAAAACAGCAAGGCCCCAATCCGAACAGGACGCAAGTGGAAGGCTGAAGAAGCAGTCGACCAGGCCAGCAGCAGGCTGATGCACAAGGACATTGTTGGCCAGACCCAGGCAGGGAGGGCTGGTCGGGGATGGGGAACAGCTCCCAAGTTTTGGTCCAAGGCAACGCAAAAGGAGAAGAAAGAGCTGGTGACTGCCGAGGTGGTCAGGGTGGAGGAGGAGCAATATAGGATCAGAGCACTCAGCCAGCAGCAGCAAGGGTGTTGGACAACCTGGGAAGGAGTAGTCGACAGGACCATCAAATGGACAGACACATGGAAGATGCCCCAGGCAAAGTTAAACTTCCTCATCCGGGCCACCAACGATAACCTCCCCAGTCCCAGCAACCTGTGTCGGTGGTATGGCACCAAAGAACACTGCCCACTCTGCAGTGCTCCAAAGCCAAGCCTGCAGCACATCCTGTTGAGCTGCAAAACAGCTCTGGCTCAGGGTTGGTACAGGTAGCGCCACGATCAGGTCCTGCGAAAGCTGGCAGAAGTCCTCAAAGCACACAGGCTGTAAGCGGCCAAAGACCATCCTTCAACATCACAGAAGTTGATACATTTCGTTGGACAAGGAGCAGGGGCTCAGAACATTGCCCAGAGAGAGATCTCTTAACACCTGGATGCAACTGGAACGTAAGAGTGAACATCAATCGGCAGCTCAAGGTCCCAACAGAAATAATCACAACTTTTCTGAGACTAGACATCATCCTGTGGTCTCCCTCAGCTCAAGGTGTGATTATGGCAGAGATCACTGTCCCTTGGAAGGGAGGAATGGAGGCAGCTTACAAATGAAAGAAGGACAAATACACAGAGCTGGCAGCTGAGTGTCAAGAAGCAGGATGGTCAATGGTCATCTGCCCGGTGGAGGTTGGCTGTAGAGGGTTATTGGAACTTCGATCCAGTGGCTCCTGAGGAACATGGGAGTGACAGGGCCTAAAGTGAAGAAGGCCTTTCAAGGAGCTTGCAGAGGAGGCAGAAAGAGTGAGTTTCTGGCTCTGGCTGAGAAGAAAGGATGGGGCATTGGGAAAGCAAGGGTCCTAGGGGGAGCTGCAGGGGGTGGTAGGGAGACGTTCCTACTATTGGCTCCACCACAGTGAGATGTTCCTGTGATAATGGAGTGAAACATCAGTGAAGGGTGGCTCCTGGCTGATGACCCTGCAGCTACCCTACAGGCACCGTCAGAGGTGAGCCAGGAGGAAACACCCTGCAGGTAACCCTTACCTGCTTATACCTTGCCTATTGTTAAGAGAAATTCTAAACTAATAGACCTTTAATCATTTCTTGTGTTTTATTTAAGAATATGCATAAACACATAACAAATCTTAATCTATGAAAAAGCATCATAGTTTAATAGTTCTTGTAGACTTTACATGCTTTATGTGTTCACTTACAGGTACTCCATCAGATCCTTGGAACCCTGGTACTCCCATAGGTCCCTGTGGAAGTCAACAATTAGTTCTGTTCATGTACAGTATGATCAAATAACATAGAGACACCCAGTGGTCAAAATATGTCACTACAGTTCCTATTCTGAAACATTTTGTCTGGATCAAAGTTTGTAAATTTAGTTTGTAGGCCTTAAATGAATGAATGTCATACCCCTATTTCATTCATACTATATGTTTTTTTTTTTAAATTTGTTTTTTGTTTTACTTTTCAGGAACAAACAATGAACAAAATCCAGGACTGTAAATGGAGTTTCTGTACTGATAGCTGGAGGTTTTAAAGTTCAGGCAATAAAAGTGGTTAGGGTTAGAAAAAAGCAAAGGTTAGGTTTAAATACACTGAGTAATTTTTTTTTTTATAATATCTTAGCGGACTATCTCTATATTATATTTCTATATACTAGTGTCTTTCCCTAACCTGAAGCAAGAGCTCCAGTGCTCAAATATATAGAATAGTGTTTACTTTTGCATGAATGTGAATCATGAAAGATGTCACAGTTTAACTGACACAGTTGAAAATGAGCATGTGATAAGCAGTTAAAGGACAATAATGTTTTGGATTGTAATGAAATACATTTTTGCCTCAGAAACAGTAAAATCATATACAACTGAAACAAAAAAGAGTAACATATCATCAAAATGAATAAACTGATGAAATTCACCTTGTCTCCTTTTGGGCCTGATGGTCCTCTCAGTCCATTATGGCCCTTCTCTCCTTTAGGCCCTTGAGGACCCAGACCTCCACGAGGCCCCTCTGGCCCACTCCTGCCAACTTCACCGAGCGGTCCTGGACGACCCTGAGAGAAGCAAGAGGAAGATGAAGAAGAAGAAGAAGAAGAAGAAGCAGCTGTTCTCACTTTTTATGCCAGTAAACAACATGCAACACTGTTTAATCAAATTACAAACAACAGTTGAACAAGTCAAATTATTATACACTTCATGAAAATGCTCTGAAATATTATACACACAATAATATTTTTACATCATTTATAACAATAGAGCTGCAAAGGAAATAGGTATCTTCATTTTGACCTTCTTCTTTCTCGCTTTTCAACAACAGCATATTTCCACATGATTACAAAACCTGAACACCCAGAATCCCCTCTGTTTCTGAATGTGATTATGTGGTGACAGACTGTAGTACACCTTTCAACCATATGAAGGCAGTAGAGAAGCAAAGAGCCAGCATCAACAGATGGGTTTAGGGTGAAGTACAGTTAAATAAATGAACAGCCCAAAGGAATCCCTCTCTTATGAGGCTGTGCTTGTTAAAAACAAACCACAGGACCACACCTCACCACAGCTTCAGCAGCTGACAACCTGCCATTAGCTCATATTTTAGGTAGTATAACAGGGCAGGAAGAGAGAGGAGGAGTGGGTGGAGAGAATGACAGATGTCTATGTTCAGGTCAAAAGAAAGTCAGAGGATTTGATTCTGGAGCTGTAAATGGACTCAGACACTGAAATCTAGTTTATTTATGATCACTTTCAGTGCAGAACCACTTACAGTAAGATTGTAGGCTCGAGACAGTCTGTTTTTAGGGCCCACCTGGTCCTTCTGGTCCCCTAGGGCCCATGATAAGTAATAGAATGCAATATATAAAACATAATTATAAATAATACTTTAATAAAGACAGTAAGAAGTCCAGATGCAGTCTTCTCTGCTGATGATTAGCACCTGCTTCAGATTTTTTTTAATTTTTTTTTTTTTTTACTTTGAGACAATTTTGGTATGCAATTTAACAAAATTTTACTTGGACCATTTTGGGTTTTAGTAGATTTAACTTACATCTATTTAACTTACATCTGTTTCAAGTACACATAATTGTTTTACTATTTACATTCATGTAACTTTTGTATTTATTTTTTATTAAAAAGCTGCATTAAAGATATTCAAAAATCAAATAGAATGAATATAAGTATGTGAGTAGTTAAGCTTACATAGGCTAATTTACGCTGTAAAACTGAAGTTAACATGTGACTTCAGTTTCAGCCACAACTGAGAATGTAAAACAGTGCAGATGGACATTTTGTATTTATGAGATTGTTATGGAATGGAAATGCATGTAAATGTCTGAGCATGTTGCAAGTTTTCATTGACAGTTCTCTACATCTGCTTCCACAGCTTTATCTTAAACCTCAGCCTTACCCCTTAGGTTAACCAGCTTTAACAACAGATCAAAATACATGTAAACATTTGTATGTACACATGTATATACAGTTTTGCATATGCACATGCCCAAGGAATTTTTAGTCTGAGTCTGTCAGCCTTTTGACTCAGAAATCAAAAATGAGTTGAGGGAACCCAGACTAATTCTCACTTAACAATTAGTCTTAGTCCTGGTCTAATGCTTATTTAAGAGGAATGAGTCTTATCAGTGCCAGGGTAGTACTCCAGTACATCTCAGAGGCAATTTTTTTTTTAATCCACCATATTTATCTGACAGATTTTGATCCAAACAGCAAAAGCCATGCATGAACATCTACAAGATAAACTGAAGGATAAAGTATTAACTTCTTCAATAAAGGTTAACTTTTTCGACATACTAGGTTGTCACAGAATAGCAACATCATAAACAGATGATGATCTTAATATGATGCAATGCTGTAGATTAAATTACCAACAGTTTATAAAGTAGTGCAAATCAGCTCCACCTTAAACAACAATCATAATAGTAAAACATGGACAGGGGCCATTTTACTGTTTGATGAACACTTTGACTTTTCATAATTACATTTACATAAGTACATTTGGCCAATATTAACTACTTACTTACATAGATACATATATTTTATTAACAATGGAATGAGTTCAAAATGTGCTGTTAGTATTTTTACTTCCATAAAGGATCTAAATACTTCATCTACCACTGCATATAGACACACAAGTAAGACATTTTCTATCCCACAGTACATTATTCATACTATATATAACTGCAAACACAAAAATATTTAAGTAAATTACATATGAAACCAGTGGAGAAAACTGTAGTGTTCTTGTGGTTATGCAAACTTTATATCCTGACAAGGGACATCTGCTGAATACACATATTAGCCTAAAATGAACCATCATTGCTAATGTATGTAATGATGAGACCCCTAAACATGGCCTGATGCCATCTATCCTGAGGGATACGAAGTGGAATAAAGCCAGAATAAAACTCAACTCAAGAGAAGGAGTGTCAAACAAGATACTTTTGAGGCATGAAATCTGTCAACCAGACAATTTATTTGTCATATTTTTAACAAATGACTCTAGTAATGTCAAATTAAGACTGTGGCAATGCTTTTGACTCATTGCACTGCTGTCTGCCTGTTGTTGGAAATGCAAATTACACACAGCCAGTGGATTCATACTGCAGAGCCATTGGCAGCGGAATGCTTTTATTATGAAGGTGCAGCACTGTTTAATAGATTAGTTATATGTATTATATAAAATGTTATACATTACTCAGAATCTGTTTCATGTTTCCTAAGGTTTTGCAAATGGATGTAAGAGATCAAAGATCAAAGTGACAAAGTTTGTTGTTGGCGTCTGGGATGGGATGTTCAGTGTCTTAAGGCACATAAACAACTTACTATGAAATAGTCTTTTTTTAGAATAAATAAAAAAAAAAAACAAAACAAAAAAAAACAGAATAGTTTGTGTATGTAAATATGGTCCCTGATCCTGGGTCACCTTTGACCATGCTGGATGTCTGTTTGAGTGTGCAGCTCTGCATGCATCCCATGGCCTCGGGCAGAGAGCTAACAGTAATGACAGGGCTATGCCTGATAAAGGCAGCCTGTCGGAGCTGTCTGGCTCATGGCTCATACTCACACCTGGTTTCACCCAGGGAAAATATGCAGGGGTCCCAAAGGCAGCCACTTTCTCTCACAACTCATCATCTTTACTTTGAGTTTAGCTTCACTTTTAGAGCCATATTTTGGTGAATTATTTACTGTGATTACTATTACAATTTTCAGCTGCATTTGATTTAGATAGCCCTCCTGCAGTGTCTCCAGAGTATAGTTGCAAACATCTCAGTAGTTTATTAATGCTAGTCAAGATTTAGTCAGGGTTTATGAATTATAACATATATTTAGAGCATGGATCTCATCATAGCATACATATCATGATACAGGAGTTACATTAAACAAGATTATATACAGTATAGATATACTTCATAAAAATATAATTTTAGGAAACCATCAGACACACGATCACGAGAATCAAACCAGTGAAATATTTTGCTGTTGTATGCAATCAGAACAGTGGAATCTACATTTGCATTTATCATAGTCTCAATATGTACTAGGTTTAATAAATAATAAAATAAAACATTTGCTGCTCGTTGAATGAAGAAATGATACTCCTAGTGATTTTGGGAGTTGATACAATATCATAAAACCTCACATCTCAATGCAAAACTATATTACTATTTTTATACACACCTTATTTACTACAGAACATCATGGACTTTTTCACTGTCTCATTGAAAATTCCAAGAAAAATGTGCTGAAAGTTGAAATAGATTTATATGTTTGATTTAGAAAAAATCATTTTCATCCTTGAAGATAAGCTGCTGAAATGTTTCAAACATGTTACAAAGTCTCCAGAGATGCATAAGTGTTACTCATATGTTGCTACCTTCCTTTTCCTTCTTTTGGCCTCTAACCTGTCTTTGCCCCAGCTGCAATCACTGTAAAAGTGTCAACTACTCATTACGTTTGTGCAGCAGCTCCAGAAGAAGAGACGGCTGCAGGGATGTTTCATCAAATAGCTCAGACATCTTTGTAGTATCTATTTCTCAGGTCATCAGGGTCAGGTTCATGAAGGTTTTATGTCTGTCTGCTTCTATCTAACCTGTAGTTGAGAATCTAAAGAAAAAGTATGTTACATGTGTCGTGGCCAGAATAACTGCTACTACTTCATGCCAACCAGTACTGAGACACTCAGTTTTCTCCTAAAAGGGGGGATATGTGGTGTCACTACCTCTATTAGTTCTTTCCTTTTTTTAATATGTGAAATTTAAGATCAGGGTGGTGCAGTGGATAGCACTCGTGTCTCACAGCAAGAAGGTCCTGGGTTCGATTCCAACACCAGTTCGGTGGGACCTTTCTGTGTGGAGTTTGTATGTTCTCCCTGTGTCTGCGTGGGTTCTCTCCGGGTTCTCCGGCTTCCTCCCACCATCCAAAGACATGCACTGATAGGTTAATTGGTTAATCTGAATTGCCCGTAGGTGTGAATGTGAGAGTGATTGTTTGTCTCTATCTGTCAGCCCTGCGGATGTACTGGTGAAACGTTCAGGGTGTACCCCGCCTTCGCCCGTTAGTGGCTGGGATAGGCTCCAGTGACCCTAGTGAGGATAAAGCAGGTTCAGAAACTGGATGGATAGAAATTTAAGATCATACACACCCAGATTTCTCCTATTTCTCCCCTTTAAAAGGATCAACTCCTTTTGGCTTGGGTTCTTCTTCTGCTCTTTTTTGCTCTTAGCTTTTGGCTTCTGCCTTTTCCCTATCTGTCTGACTGTGTGTGTGTGACCTGCAGCAGCTGTGGGGAGTGAGGAGGGAAGTTTACTTAGTCCCGTCTGTTATATTTATCTGAATAATAAATTTATATACTGAACTTGATCTCTTGTCCTTAAAAGGTTATTCTGGCCACGACACATGCTCTAATAATTCAAAAATCTACATTTATTGTGCACATACTTAATAATTTCTGAAAAGGTAACTTAAGAAATGCACCTTTAAGTTACAAAATGAAAAACATACATGGATGAAGTGAAATTCTAAATATTTGGAAAGTTAAACTCATCTTCACTGACTTTTTCATAGTCATCTGGATTAGAGTGTCTTTGAGAGTTTAAAACAGGAAGTGAAGTGAGTTTCTGAGGTTTTTAACAACCTATATTTATTCCCTAACATGGCATGGTGTTAAAAAATTGCAACCTCAAGAGGAAAAGATGATCACAGAGAAAGAGAAGAGAGGAGATGAAAGCCAAACCAAAATGCACAAGGACCAGTTAAGACAAAAAAAACAAAACAAAAACGCACCATTAAATCATGTGAAGGCTATCTAGAGGCGCACTACAAACAACCACTAGATGGAGATGGACGACTCCTCACAGGTCCCCATTCTCCACCGACTTCTCCAACCACATCTTCTTATTTATCAACATATTTTTACTGCCATTCATTCTTATTTTCAATTGAAATGTACAACCTGTATTACATTTGTTCGAAGACTATATCTAAACTGTATGTAGACTGGGAAAATATACTGAGATGGGTGCACAAGTGATACTAAAATAAAAAGAAGCCAAAAACCATAATTTTTCAAATAATTATTCCTTAGAGCAGCCCAGATGCACTCATACTGTAAATGTGGTGACTAATAAGTGATATAATTTATTTCATGGATTGGTAAAATAAAAATATCTTTACACTTCTTTGACAAAGTCATTTTTAAAATATAGTACAGAAATTGCTTGTACACACTAGCTAATTTTAAGCATCTAACAGTACTGGGAGAAGTTTTCATATTCCTTTTCAAAAAGTACTAATAGCACATTGTGAAAATCAGTGTAATTAAAAGTATATATCTTCTATCTCTGAATTATTAGGAAAATATACTACACTAGTATGTGACCTGTGGGGAACCAGGGGTTCTAGATGTAATGCTTTTTATGCTGGGGAGAGCACACTTTTGGGAAAAGATGTATTAGATCTCTGTATTTTGTAAAGATGTCTGTATTTTATATGTAGTGACACAAGAATAGTTTTGGTATGTCATTTTTGAAAATGTAAACAACAATTAATATGCAGTATGAATACCGAGGCATGCCTGCAGAGTGAAATTGTGAGGTACGAAGCGCACGGACAAGGGTGGG
>JAPQRP010000012.1:3488784-3502412 GCA_037367295.1 Apogon hyalosoma | reverse complement strand
CACACACACACACACATACACCTTCATCTTCAGAAGACGAGGCAGGTAAACAAAGTTACGAGTGAAGGAAAGTTATGAATGGGCTAATGGTCATGGCTGAAGCAGCAAGAAAAACAAAGAGGGTAAGGGTGTTGTCTGAAGAGACAAAGAAAAGAAAGTGAGAGTGATAAAATAAGAGGCTGGACTAGGGTGAATATTGGCCCAGCTTTCAACCGCTGGCATGAGCTGAAAGAGGAGGAGGGATGCCCCACCAATGAAAATCTGGCTGTGTTACTGTTGGAATAGTAAGTGTAAAGCTTACTATGTTTCAGGCTAAAGTAAATTTGCAACATTACAAATCAATCTTAATTTTTTTGTACTACAACATGAATATGATGACCATGCAAACAGCATTGTATTGCAGTAAAACTATGTTCCCACAATAAGAAATCGGTTATAAGCTGTTATATAGTACGATAACGTATTAGGGCCACATATGAAAATAAAAACACTTGTCACTATGAGAATAAAGTCGTTATATTTTTCGAGGATAAAGCCATAATTTTATGAGAATAAAGTCATACCCACTCATCGCATAATAGAGAACTTAGAACATTTTGTGAGATTATACTTTGATTTGGGGTTTATGGACAGCGATATACTAAGCCTGTTAGCCCACCATCAACACATTATCTTTTTTTACATTTTATTTTTATTGGAAAAGGTGACAAAATATCGCCAACATTAGCAATCTTATAGATGATATCTATTAGAGCCCTTTTCATGTTTCATATGTTATACATGCAAAAATAAAAAAGGAACATATGAACTGGGTGCTTAACAATTTTGGTATTTCTCACTTAAAACCCATAAAGATCCAGTGCTATTTTGGTGTCAGTTCCCATATCAATTTTTCTCTCTATTTAACCTTTCCTAAGTGATTTATCAACATTTATTACAGTATTATCCTCTGTAATTTGCGTTTTTTCAGTGAACATCAGGTATTTTCCTGATTTTAGTTTACTGATCGTATAGATGTTCATAAAAACTAGGATAAGAGTTTAAGGATATTATATCAGAAACAGCAAAAACTGAAGAAAAAGTGACTTTTTCAGTAAAATCTATCATTAACTCAACATAAACCAACTGTCTCCAACCAGTGTCATTGATCAAACTCTATGCGTTTTACTGGTGAATCAGTGTTGAAGAGGATGACGGCATTTCCATGTTTACTATGGAGCCTCTGAATGCGCAAATGAGTCATATCTGATAGCAATGAAAGGATGATAAACTGTACTTTACACCAGTTATTTACATATATTGATAGGATAAGTGGATCAACAGGTATTAAACAGTTTAGATCAGTAGATAATTTTGGTCACTAGTGGCTGTTTGGGTCTTTATGGGTTCAAAAGAATCATCAACACATTATCATTAGTCTAAGAACTTTGTTAGGGTTAGGGTTACTTTACTTTATTCTCGTAGTGGTATGTGTTTTTTTTTTCCTATGTGGCCCAAATATGCTGTTGTAATATAGATCTGTTCATTTGTCTTTTTTTTTTTGTTTCTGATATTTTTAAAAATAAAACATTAATGTTTGTATAAAATGCTGTAAGGCTACTTTACCTGGCCTCATGACACGGGTAAACACACATTAATTGTCTTGCCTGAGGAAGTTTGCTGGGATCAATGGTTTGTCAACAAATGCACTAGTATACAGATTTTCCGACAGTTGTTACAGACAATACCGTTTCTTGACTTTAGGGGGCCCCCTTGAGCAAAAATTCCATGGTGTTGCTTTAACTTATTTATTCATTGGATATTCATTAAACTTAGATTTATGTGAGTGTATGTTCAGGACAAGACCATAGGCGGCACAGTAAATGGGCATCTATGAAGGTGATAAAAACATCTAAGTGTGAAGCCCCGGATCTTTCTTCAAGCTCCACTTTCTGTTTATAAGACACGGTTCTGTCTGTGAGACGCTGAGGTCTGTGTTACGGGGGGTTCATCCAGCTGTGTTTAGTTCGGTAGGGATTCCTGTAGTTTGTTAATACTAATGTGCATATTTTCTGTATCAGTGTGCATATGTCTGCAGTGTGGGACTCCTTCCCTCAACTTATCTCCTCTCTCTCCTCTTTAACCCTTCAAAACAAAGCAGGAGTCCAGAGAGGGAAAGAAAACCATTTAACTGGTAGTATTTTTCCCAGAGGCCTCCTTTGATAGGATCTGAAGCCCACCCAAACTGTAGGTGAGGCCTCTGTGACTGTTCTCGTGCTGATCATTTAGATAATAGGCTGTGATATTTTTCCCTTGATTGCCCTTTCATTATGCACATTTGAGAATAAGAGTTCCTAAGAGTTTGTTTGCTCTAGGACAAAGGTGTAAAATGCCATACACAATGTTTGACTGGCAACATATCCTTAATGTTCCAGGGCTGAGCTTCAAAACCTTGAATTTTAATGGGTTGTACAAGGATTCAGAAGAAAAAAGGAAATGTTTCAGTACACAAAATTAAAGCTTAAGTGGGTTTTCTTGCTGAAACTGACTGTGATGTATGAAATAAAATTAAAATGGAAGAAGTCTGAGAGGAAATCCCATTAAAACTGCTTTGCAACCAGCAGCTTGTCACTAGATTATCACGTTAAACTTGAGGATTCCATGAATAAAGATGTAAAACTGTCAACAGTCTATTTTCATTCATTCATTTTCTGGACCAGCTTCATCCTCACTAGGGTCACGGGGTGACATATAGAGACAAACAATCACTCTCACATTCACACCTATGGGCAATTTAGATTAACCAGTTAACCTATCAGTGCATGTCTTTGGATGGTGGGAGGAAGCCGGAGTACCTGGAGTGAACCCACACGGACACAGGGAGAACAAGCAAACTCCACACAGAAAGGTCCCACCCCCATTGACTGGTGTTGGAATTGAACCCAGTACCTTCTTGCTGTGAGGTACGAGTGCTAACAGTCTGTTTTTTCATCTGCAAATTCAATCACATTTTATTAACTGTCATGCAAGAGTTATAGTGCTTTTGACATAATCTCTGTTTTATCAGGACAGGAAAGTGACAGAATTCCAAAACAGAATGTATATTAGAGGTTATAGTGAGTAATTTCTTGACTTTAAGAAGGTCTGAATTATTTTGTAGGAACCGATGATTAAAAAGGCAAATGATGATTAAAACCATGCATTTGATTTCATAGGTAAATTATGGATTGCATTTAGAAACAATTTACATTTTGAAGAATAATTTGCAGTTTATGTATGTTATGTTGTAAATTCTGACACTTTAAGGAAGGGTATATGATTTCTTGGTAATGGTATATTGTTTACTTTCTTACAGATACTTTATATAAGTTGGTAATGTAGGTGGGAGGTGGATATGAGGGTGGGTTTTGTTAACTTTTCCTTGTCTCCTTTTGTTTGACTGATTATTAAATTAATGTCACCATTTTGATTGCTTTGTGCACTGTATTTAGGTTCAGGAAATTCCCCAAAAGTCTCTTGTGGATTCATTTTCTATTTTTCATGGCTGCAGAGAGTGTGATGTGTTCATTCATGACAATTTTACATTATTTTTCCAAGTTCAAGTTTGCAGCCCCAAACCATCTAAATCTAAATATGCATCTGATAACTGACTCTGTTTCTTAGAGAAGCCATGAAAGGTCATGCCTGTACATTTCTGCCAATATGCTAAGATCAGGAATTAAACTGCTGCTGATAATGTCAGATCAAGGTTATCCATGCACAAATGCAGTCTGAATAGACTGGGGAACATCCTGAACAATTCTCATCCTACTCACCATATTCTGACCAACCAGAAAAGGGGCTGCAGAGGTGGATTATTCACTATGATGCAGGATTGTACCACACTTATCACACCAAATGTGAATAATTCAGTCATTAATTGCTTTAATTTTATTTTTCTTCTTTCCTTTCTTCTTTTTCTTCTTTCTTTTGTCAGATGGACATTATAAATTAAAGCTCAACCTGGAGAAACCTGGAGAAACTGGCATTTTGTTGTTTTGAGAAATGAAATGAAAATGAGCCTGAAATTATTACAAAACAAACTTTGTTACATTGAGGTAGTTGAATACCTGTGATCTTGAGATGATTAATGTAAAAAAACCCACATTTCTCAGTTAATTGCTGGCATTAGAGCTGCCGAGTCAATTGACTAATATCTGAATAATCATAAAGTTAAAAGATATCACCTTGAAAAGACAAATACCCAGGTTTTTGATTTCTCTTCTTTCCCACTAAAACAAATGATTAAACTCATTGTGTTTGAGTTAATCTGAAAACATGGATACCACCCCCCATATCTGCTGAATTATTAAAAAAAACAAAACAAAGCAAAACAAAACAAAACCAAACAAAAAAACACTGTTTGGTGCTAACAAACTGCGCGTCTGATGAGGATCCTTTGCACAGCCATACTAGCAGTTTCCCAGTTTCAAGTCTTTCCACTAAGCTAAGCTAATAGGCTACAGGTGCAAATCACAATCATGAAAATCTAATTCTCTCTAAAAAGGATCTATTTCATTTTTAAATGGAGTACAGTATGTATTTTCCCAGCTGCCTGTGCACATACAAGCCACACACCTGCCTATAATTTTTACCCCCTTTACTTTAAAAGTGATGAGCAACTACATGTCTTAACAGTGTTTCTCTGCGTCTCAGTGATGAGTAGGGCAGGGCACCAAACAAGGTCATAAATGATGGTTTGGATCTATACATGGGTGTGTGTGTATTGGTGGAAATGTCGTAAATAACTGCGCTATCATCATCACATCAAATCACAAGAGCCTATAAATCAGTAATAACCAGGTTCGTACGTCCTTGTACATGTTTGCCTGTTTGTCTCTGTGCAGGAGCCAAAGACATTCAATCACCCACTCATCTTAATAACAGCGTTTTTCTGCTTCATTTGCTTTTAGTCCTTTGTTTTTATTGTGTATTTTACTATAATGTTTTTACTTTTCTTAAGTTTTATTCTCTTATGATGCAGTTAGGCTTTGAAAAGTTCCATACATATAAAATGTACTTTATTCCTAAAAATTTTTCTCTTAACTGTGAGTAATCTGTATAAAACTCTTATTAAGAATAGATGAATAAAAGTCTTACCTTTTTGTTAAAAATCAAACCAAAAATCTGAAATTCACTGCTCGTAAGACCTGGATAAACTGTATATAAGGAATAGAAAAATAAAAGCAATCAGGACAATAGGACTATTGACTTTTTAGGAGTTACTTTTTTATTTTGTTGATAATGTAATCACATTATGAATTAAAAACTTTCTTGTAATATCTTCAATCAGTCCAAGTTGACTTGGTTTTATTAATCCAGCATCTAAACGCTATAACCCATAATTTACTGCACTTTAAGTTAATTTGTATGTGTTACTTATTAAAGTTTGCAACATTGTTAATGACAAAAAAATCTAAGATGAGTAAGTGATGGGTTACTTTTAGGTAAATTTAATCCTTAAAACCTCTGTTGAAGTGCATAAAACTAACTTCCTAAAGCCAAATTTTTATGAGCTGAAAAGCAAATTCTTGGTTTTTACAACAAAACAGCTTAAAATGCAATAAAAATACATGAAATTTAACCCAAACTTTCAAGTCTGGTTCATTGAAGTTCCTAATGAAGCCATATGGGGGCAGTAGAGCGCACTGAAAATTAACATGATGCAGCCACAGGACCTAATGCAGTAAACCTACTTTTAAAATTAATTTCTGCTTCTGACTTCTCTTTTCCACTAAAAATGAAACCCATGTTGAAATATGAAGCTACATTTTATTTATAAGTCTTATTCATGTATTTGTATGGTTATGTTATTTTAATATAACCCCAGTGTGGATAAAATAGGTAATCACAGAAAAAGTGAGGTACAAAGGATATAAATCATCTGAAAATGCACACACACGCACGCACGCACGCACGCACGCACGCACGCACACACACACACACACACACACACACACACACACACACACCTCAACCTGTCTATTTGTGAGTCTGTGCAGTTGTTGCCCCAGAACTTCTGGTTTACCCTGGCCTTTGTGTTGGCTGTGAACCTTGACCTTTCCTAGACTAAATACTACATCTGGTGAGGGGATGAGCTGGATGTGAGTGTCAGGTTTGTGTATGTGAGTGTGTGTGAGACAGACAGAGAGAGAGAAGTTCAAAGCTAAATCACATCCTTGTGCCTTTTCAACCCAAACTGAAAGGTTGGGCTTTGTTTGTCGAGTCATTTTGGACAATGGGGGGGTCAGATCTATGCACTGCTACCATCGTAAAGGTGTGTTCAGATGAAAACCAAACAAAGCCACAGTAATTTATAGACTGGTGAGTGAGCGTTTGACTGATAAATCTGGAGTTTGTCTGTGTCCATGGTGCTTGTAGGGACTGAGCTGACATTTAAGGACAAAATTATTAAGTAAAACTTTACATTTTAGTGTTTTCTGTTCAATGTTTCATTTTATATACCATTATATTGGTCAAGATGAGCAATTTTAATCTGGCATCAACCAATGGTTTTTGTAGATGCCTGATAGTTTATTTTCTGCGTCAGAGATGAAATGCGCTAAATTTTACATACTCTGATGCAATGAATTCTAAAACAAATGACAAAAGTGAGGATTTTAAAGTAGAACTGGTATTAATTCATAGAATTTCACATTTTGACCCAATTCTGTATCTGAAAACGAGAGCCAACTTGCACTTTTGACATAACTGTTCTAATTATTTTCCTAATTTGATTTGTTAGAGTTTTTGTTTGTAGACCAGTTAAGGACATAAAATTATAGAGACAATGAAAAGACAAGCAATATCTAGACTTCAGTTTCTGCTTCTTAGGACTGGAGTAAAAATGGGTTGCAGAGCTGTTTTTCCTGGGTAGGTATGTACAGATGACATGTGAATTAATTTTCCTTCTTAAAATTAATCTAAAAAAAAAAAACTTATACTGAGGAAAGACTTATGCTCTAAAAAAGATATAACAAGACAAAAATTATACTTCATACCAAGATTACACTGATGCAAGAGGACCACAAAAGAAGACCAATAAAACACCTGAAAGACATGTTAAAATTATATAAAAGATGTAAAAGCACAATAATGGTAAGATGGACATGATGTAAAAGATGCAGACAAAGACAAAAAACACACAAAAGTGAGTAAAAATTCTGATCTGTGGTAATTCATGATGAGTTTTTGTCCCAAGGAGACAACATTTTCTTTTTGGGTCTGAAAAAGTTGTGGAATCACTGACTATCAGCACAGAGAGGGGCTTATGTAATGTTAACATAATTAAAATAATACAGGAGAGGCTTTATTTGAGAGTTTGAGTCTTTTTTTTTTTTAAATTCATGTCATGAGCTGATGTGAACACCTTTTATTGAAAGTGTTGCGAGTGATACAAATTCACATCACAGTTTGTCTGAATAGTTTTAATATGAAATATTCACAAGCATGTATGTTTATATATCACATCATACTGCAGGTGTGTGAAAGCCTTAAATGTGTTTTCCTGGAGCATTTTTTACTATATTGCTTAAAATCCCCGTCACACCCCAATTACAACCAATTAATTAAATGCTCTAACACAAAAATAAAAACATTTAGTCACCTGTGAAACGGACAGGACTGAAAAAACACCATCCAATCATTTTGAGCGCCCACTCGAAATGACCGAATGGTGATATGTCTATCAAACTCAGCTGCCATGTGTCCCTCCCCCCTCTGCGCGTACCCCTCTCCGTGCATGAATCGCTCATTCTCTGATGCTTGGAGCACTAGTACAGGAAATGAAGCCAGAGCTTGGCTAGTTATATTAGCAATATTAGGATGTAAAGTTCACTGGAAAACTGTTTTGTCACTAATATAAATCACTAGAAAATGTAACGTTAGCCAGATAAGTATGAACTGGGGCTGTTCTGTAAGAGTGGGGGTGTTAGAGGAGACTGAATGAGGTATGCATGGATCCAAACCAGAGCCCGAAACGGAGCTGGGCGAATTGTTGCTGTGCAGTGCTCGTGAACCCTCGGGAACAAGCATTGTGTGTGCCAGTATTCTGGAGGCGTGACCTCGGGGGAAGTCTGAAGAAAGGGGTTTGGACTTTTGAATTGTGTATTTTCAAAATGTAGCTCGCTCGAACCATTTTTCTAAGATCTTGTACCTCACCTTTAATGCTTGTTTTAAGGTGAGATTCAGGTTAAGTCAATGCAACGTGCCCTAAAGTAATGGAAACCCGACAGAGTGTATGTATGTGTCTGAAGCTAATGTTTGTGTGACAGACAGGAGACTGGCGATAACATCGTCCTGTACATTTGTCTGGTCTGTAGGTATCAACATACATGTCATATATGCACAATTACCAAAAGTATCCAGAATGTACCTCCAGAACACACAAGCACTCACATGTACAGAGAGGCTGCAGATATATTGAAAGATAAGGACAGAAGAAAAGGAGATCAAAGTCTTCAGTCATGCTTGTCACAGGGTCAATCTGCAGCCAACACTGATTATCTGAGTGTGATCTGAGCCTCTGTGTGTGTGTGTGTATGTGTGTGTGTGTGTGTGTGTGTGTGTGTGTGTGTGTGTGGTGAGTAGGGGTGGGGGGGTGATAAAATATTGTATACAATACAGATTGCATGGTCTTTTGTCTGTTTATAGGCTGCCACATACTTGCCCTTCCATTTTCCTTCTTCTCTTTTAGTGGATTAAAAGTAAAGTTACAGTGTTGGTTGGTTCTTTCTATTGTTTCTCGTTGTAATCCCTGTGCAGGCGATCTTTGATGGATGTCGTTCCTTGTCTTCTCCAGATTCCTTACTACTTGGTGCTGTCCACTACACAGCTGCCTCCAACCATAAGCATCTACTGATCTAAAATGTTTAATAACTTCTTAAACCATTAACCACTGTAAATAATTCTGGTAAAATGAACCTTCTCACCTTTTAAACGTCATCATGTATGACCCATTTAGATGTTCAGAGGCTCCACAGTGAATGATTCCACCAGCACTGATTCACCAGTAAAAACCCAAGTGACAAGTGACAGTGGTTGTAGATGCTTGTTTTTAGGTTTATTAATGTAATGACTAAATTATTTTTTCTTCAGTTTTCTCTGTTTTGGTGTAACATTAGAATTTATCCTGAACGTTTATGAACATCTACATGATCAATTAATTAAATATAGGAAAATACCTGCTTTTAAATGAAAAATGCAAAATGCAGAGATCAATAATATTATGGTTATATTATGGTTATTGGCCCAAGGTGAAAACAGAACATTTATCACTGTCATAAAGTAACTCGAAAAGACCTTTGTTTGACTGTTCTAACTTTGTATCTGAAGTTTTTCCTTTGAGATGTTAATGCACTACCTTTACTTCTAAAACTAAATTTGAACATAGCAAGTATTTTGGGACTTAACACCTTAACATCAATTCTTTTTTATAGATGTTAGAATTAGGGATAGGATATAACAAAACACTTCACTAAAACATGGACTGCCCTAAAGAACATCACCTTAAACATCCTGAAACATCCTACTCCCAAACCTAAAATGAGTCTCTGATAACTTTGTGGATGGTAGGAGGATATTAAAGTACAGTTTGAGCATTACTGCTGTCATTTGAGAGAATAATGTAGAGACGACATTAAACTAAGTATGAGAGGAGAGGACATAAATGCTAAATACTTTCAGGTTTCTGCTAGAGGTCCTTGAACTTCATGAACTGCCCAAACTTCTTGCACACACTAAAACGTTGAGTCTGGTTTGATCATACATTTGCCTTTTTTGTTTTCTTTCTATTCTTCTTTATGAACAAAAACCTAAATTCTCTGTCCTTTGCTTCTTGTTGTCACCTCCTCTTTTCTTCATGGACTTAAGATAAAAACCCAGTCAATTTATCTTCATTTTTGTTTTCCCCCGTTGTTCACTGAATGGTTTGACATAAAAATCACTGTGCCAGCCTGGCTCCCTCTTTACCCTGTTCTGTCATTCTCTTTTCCGTCTACCTGCCCCAGGATTAAAGAAAAAGAATTCAACGATGGAGAGACGCAGCCTTTCATCGAGAGGCCCCGTGGAGGAGTTCATCCCTTGTTACTTATCTTCCCATCCCGTGAGGCACCCTTCCACTATCACTTTACCCTCGCCTTATTTTAAAGGGCCGGGTGCTCAATTGTCTATTTTTCTTTCTATTCATCCTTTTCTGTCTTTTTTTGTCCACTGGTGCTTCTGCCTCAAACACACACATTTGCAGACTTTCTTATTGTTGTTAATGATCCTCAGAGATGGAATGTAACTAAGTACTTTTACTAAAATACAACATTTAAGTACATACTGGATTGTAGTTTACATAATTTATTTTTTATACTGCATCTTATAGGCAAATACTGTACTTTTTACTCTGCTTTTTCATCCTCTCTTTGTCCAATGAAAACCATGTGTTCAGTTCAGAAGTTTGGGATAAGCTGAAGGCTAAAGTTTTCCATCCTTTTGCTCAATAAAGAAAACATACATCATCCCAAAGTTGAAAAGTTGACTTTTCAGAAATCCACATCACACACAGGACAGTAATGCTAGTAATTAAGTACTTTTACTCAAATACAACATTTAAGTTGCAGTATAAGATGCAGTATAATAATTTCTTTTTTATACTGCATCTTATAGGCAAATACTGTACTTTTTACTCTGCTTTTCACGATCATACGATGGTCTTAAAGAATATAATGCACTGATGTAGATATAACTACCAACAGTTTAAAAGTTCAACTGAGCTTAACGTTAAATGTACAGTAGTATCACGCAACATACATATTAGTGAATGTTATATACAAGTAAAACCTTCCCTTTCCTGTCAGTACAGGGATAATTTAACTGCACAATAATTACTTTTATATTTAAAAATTTTTATTTTACTCACTAGTTTTTATATCCACTTTTGCCAATAAAGTTGGAACAAATTTTTTTTTCAGATGCATACCTTTTTTTTTATTCCTATTTATACACATCAGTAATCACCTTGGACCATGTGCAATGATTACATACTGAGTCCCAGTTACTCTTTATCAAGAATAAATCATGCTGTTGCAATCATTTCATCAGAAGACTTATAAAATATTTTATTCCAGCTCTATGGGCGACAGTGGAGTTGTGGCCAAATGTTTTGACAGTGAAACAAATTGAACCTTTGCACTACGACTGATAATACTTAGACACTGTTACTGAAATATGTTTAATGGAGTACTTTTACTTCCAAATTTGATAATTGATTTAAAGCTTTTAAGGTTGGTTTAAGCTGTGAGGATTTCTGCATTTCTCAGTTTTCCAACACTGCAAAATCTATAAAAAAAACTACACTTTGGACAATTGCTCTGGCAAACTAATAACACTGTGAGAATGACATTAAAGATTCATCTATAATGATCATTATTTGCAGTTGATTTGTCTGCTTAATGAATCTAATTTTGGGACTAGATAACAGATGGGGCCATTTGTTGCCATAAAATATGTTCAAGTGGAAGGTGACAGCTTCAAATGTCTGAGTTGATCTAAAACTACAAGTGATAGTTAGCCACTTACAAGTGTCTAAACAGATATAACTTCTTACTCGGGCAACAAAATGTTGAGCTCACCCCCCCAGTAGTTTGTCAAAATTAGGAGGTCTCTCAGAAGTCTCTTTCTGATTGACACAGATTGAGGTTTTGCCAAATTAAATAAAGCTCATACTTCCTGACCTTGTTTCAGCTTGAAAAGCTCCAGTGTGTTGACCTAACCACTCACACACAAGCGTTCCTGTCATCCCAAAACTGCCCTTTGACCCCTGGGGTTTCCCTCGATGGGAGCAGATGTTATTGGATGTAATGGATCCAACATGGCAAAGATATTAAAGCCAGGAAACAACAAAGTAAAGCTTTACACACATGCAAACACATATTGAAACACTTCTGGTCTGTGTTTCCTGCATGTCGAGGAGGAACTGAAGCCCTGTGGCTGTTAATAATGAAACACAACCTAAACCAACACACGGCGGCTGGATTGTGTTTGGGTAAAACATGTATCACCCAAGAGAGCCGAATGGAATGGATTACAACAATAAGATATTTGTTTCGTGTTATCTTTGTCTAGCGTTATCTTAGACATAATATGTATGCTTGTCTTTGTCTTAATGTCTGGCATTGTTTTTCTCTCTGTATGTTTTGAATAAGTAGTTTTTTTTAGATGCTATAAATTCTAATGCTGAGATGCAAGGAACATTTGAAGTTTAACCTGACAATAAAGTATTATCATAATCAAATAAACAAACTAAATACTTCTGTGCAGCTGCAAGCTAATGTAAAACTAATGCATTTAGCAACTGATTTAGATACTTAAAATATTATTTGTAAGGTTTTTTGCAATGTTTGAAAAGTGACTCAAAGTGTTTAGTGAATCTTTCTACTAGACTCAACAAAACTACTCAACTGAAAACTTCTTGCAACTCCTTGCAACACTCTGGTCTGTATAGTTCTGAAACCATGTTCAGACAGCAAAGAGGTGTTTCAGTTAGAAATAACTTATTTCCTTTTCTGTTCTGATTTTTACTTCTGTTGTAATGGTGGAAATATGCTGGTACTATGCTAGAATAAGGGTGAATATTTAAGTTGTGTAATTCCTTCCTTGTGCTATCCTTGCATCATTGAAAGTTTCCCTTCAATATGTGATAAAACAACAACCTCTGAGCTCCAACTACATTCTGAAAATGGCAAGTTTTGAGAAAGACACTTTTTATGTGCATATTTTGTATGAACTTAGTCATTTTAATACCTCAATGCACTTCCTTTTGCATTCATGTTCCATCAAAACAACTTTTCTCCTGACATTGTTTTACAAATACACTGTTGTAGCATCCAATCCAGATAACTTTTACCCCTATTCCAGATTGAAAGTGGATGAAATCAGACCTATCTACACACGTGATCAAAATTGTTGGTATCCCTCTGTTAATGAAGGAAAAACCCACAATAGCCATAGAAATAACTTAAATCTGACAAAAGTAATAAAAAATAAAAAGTCCATGAAAATTAACCAATGAAAATCAGACATTGCTTTTGAATTGTGGTTCAACAGAATTATTTTAAAAAACAAACTCATGAAACAGGCCTGGACAAAAATGATGGTACCCTTAACTTAATTTTTGTTGCACAACCTTTTGAGGCAATCACTGCAATCAAACAATTTCTCAAACTTTCAGTGAGACTTGTGCACCTCTCAGCAGGTATTTTGTTCCACTCCTCATGAGCAAACTGCTCCAGTTGTTTCAGGTTCCAGACGGCATGTTTCAACTCCTTCCACAGATGTTCAATAGGATTCAGATCAGGGCTCATAGAAGGACAGTTCAGAATAGTCTAATGTTTTGCTCTTAGCCAATCTTGGTTGTTTTTAGCTGTGTTTTGGGTCATTATCCTGTTTAAGACCCATGACCTGCGACTGAGACCAAGCTTTCTGACAGTGGGCAGCACAGTTCTCTGTAGAATACCTTGATAGTCTTGAGATTTCATTGGACCCTGGACAGATTCCAGACCCCCTGTGCCAGATGCAGCAAAGCAGCCCCAGAACATGACAGTGCCTCCTCCATGTTTCACAGT